>JAVDBV010083202.1:0-11675 GCA_032619315.1 Piper longum | reverse complement strand
CGGTTCGGTCGCCGGTAGCATTTCCGGGTCGGTTCAAGGGTGAGCCGAGTCGGGGTGTTACAATAATACTAGCGATTTGTAGTAGTTATAGGAAGTTGTTGCTGGTTATCCATGTAAATGATTTCCTTTGTGGTATTATTGTTATTATTGTTTTTAATATTGTTTTTTAAAATTCCACTAAAAAAATAGGCAATCTTTGTAATGGTTATGTTGTCTTTTAACTTTTAGTGAAGAAATGAGTGGGGCATGGTGTCATGCATTTTCTTATTTGGGGAGTGATTCATTCACGGCTGACATGACAATCTATGATTTTTGTTCCATTTTAATTGAATAAGAGTTTAATTTTTATCAATTTATATTTTTTTATTGCAAGAAAACTTCTTGCAATCACCTCTAAACTGTGGTTGTTTCCCCCTTCCTCTCACGTCCACACCACCGCACCTTATGTCTGCTCATTTCTAACCACGTATTGTCGTGCAGCCCTACCTTTTAACCTTTTACTGTCTGTGTTCGTGGTCTACCCTCCGCCCACTTTTGGTATGGACTTCTATACCACCAGCTCCCTCTAGTCATAGTCTGCCCTCTGCCGTCCACTTTTGGTTAGGTGTCTAATGTTGATGATGAAATTTTTTTTTTATGGTTGCCCAGGAAAGGCATCCTTGTTAAAATCTTGCTTCGTTTTTTCTGTATGGTTCAGTGTCGTCTTCGTAAATGTGAAAACTGTTGGATTTATCCTACATCGGTCGTAAAAGATGTTGGTAAATTGTATATATGCTAATGGAAAATTTTTATTTCTTGAATTAACTTTTAGATTAAGAGAAGTCCGTAACAGTTATTACAAGTTCCTTCCTGGGGCCCAAAGGGCTCACCAGTGGTATCAGAGTAAGTAGTAGTATCAGAACCATTGGTGTGGGTTCTGCGTCATCAAGTGATGATGGTTCCGGGGATGCCCAATGTTTGAAAGAAAATTATTGAGTTTATCCTACATCAGTTATAAAAGGTGTTGGTGAATTGTATATAGGCTAATGGGAAAGTTCTTAAGTTAATGTTTGGATTAAAAAAGGTCTCTTGACACAAATTGCCATCAATCTCTTGATGGTTTGAATAATACTAGCAAAGATATTTACAATTTTCTTGAATGATTCAAATACATGGGGATTGACAAGTTTCAGTGAAAACAGTTGATCAGTACATTTCTTGAATGCGATACACATCTTAATGCTTTGTTCTTTAGGTTCGGCTATTTGACAGCATGAACTATCTCAAGTCATTTGGAGTAGGGTCCTTGGGTTGCCGCCTTCCTGCTGCCAAACGCATCCCAACGTTGTTGTAGTGGTTCTAAAGTCCGGATCTAGTATGCGGGCAGAACTTTGGGTAGGTATTGTAGCACCGTTACACTTTATGGCTTTGTGATAAGTGACGTGCCAAAGTCATTCTTGCATATCATGAATTTTAATATTTTTACGTAGTCTGCAAATTATTTGATCTCATTCTAAGTTATTACGTAGAAAATGGTTTGTTTCTACCAGTCAAAGTGACAATTCTACATATCTTACTTTGAATTGTTCTGTAATTTCCAGAAACTATTTTTTTTTCACAACTACAGGCCTTTGTACTGTTGTATATAAAGCCTGGTGCAAATAAGGTTAACACCGATAAGATTGGTGGGCGTTTTAGGGGGCTTACAAGTTGCCGGAGCTCTGCATTTCCATGAGGGAGTCATACCAGGTGCTTCTCCATTTGCGATCGTAGGTTCTCAAGTAGAATGTGAACCATTTAGATCATCACAAGGAAAACCTACACTGGAAACAAATCTTGAAGCTGGTGTCCCTCCATTGGATATTTTAGCCAAGTGCGAGTTCTTAGAACCCCTTTCTGACCAAGCAAATTCAGGCTAGCAGTGGTTGATTGGCAAAATGCAGAAATCGAATAAAGGGCGGATGCAGGAAGTGTGGGACTGCACTCTGTCTTTTGTTTCTTCACTTTTGGCGAGAGCCCATGGATGAGGAAAGTCTGAAAATTAAACCGGTTTGAAGAATGGAGAATGAATAACCTCCATGATTATTTGATTATTTTTCATCACTTAGAGCATAAAACAACGAATGGTTCAAGGAGAAGGCAGCAGTGTCCTTGTTTCATTTTTTTTGTCAAAGCTGTTGCATGCTTGATCGTCCAATATAACCGAAATTATTTGTTCAAAATCTACTATTATTGTGGAATGGGAAAACGAAATACACTGAACAAACTTGTGAAGCTACCGCAAACCATTTCTTACATGCAGAAATTAAAATATTTGAACATATCTAGGTGTGCCAACTTGCAAGATCTTCCTGATGGAATTGTCCAGCTGGTTAGTTTGGAGAAGATCGACATGCGAGAGTGCCCTCAGATTATGGATTCCCGGTTTCGACTTGCTTGATGAGAACCTTGAGACATTTTGTATGTGATGAAGATATTTCACTCTTTTGGAAAGAATCAGAGAACCAAATACCCGACCTTCGAGTGTATATTGCAGAGGAGCATTTTATATTGGACTGGCTTGTAGGCTAACATGTCTCTCACAACCAACAGTGCCCATTCAAGCATTGCAGAAGCACTGTTGCTTCAATCTTTAGTACAAATTTTTGTATACAGTTAGCCTGTGAAATTCTTTTTTTCTTGTTGTATACATTACTTACAACTAGAAAAGTGAATTCCTTTTAGTATGACTGCCATACTCTATTCATTTTGAGCTCTATACATTGTATCAACACGCAAATGAACAGATAAATGGCATATTGATCTCTGAGATACAGGTCAAGCATTGAAGTTAAAACATCTGCTTGACTCTTCTCCTCTAGAAAGAGGAAGCATGGAGAATGATATATATGTTCATTTTGTCAATTGGGTTGGCTCCAATTTTCCATTCAAAGCACGGCTCAAAAGGTTCTTCATTTGCATTGATTGGTAGACTCACCAAAGTCTGTAGAGGAAGTTAGCAGACATAGCATGTGACAATAATTTCTTGAGGACTTGTAGAAAGACGTTTATTACATAGCACTGTTGATTTTTGCCGCCACTAACACACAAATACAAAGCTATATTGCTCAAATGTTCACACTACAGAAATTGATGGTTCCATATATGATGGATGGCGAGTTAACTAATGTTGAATGTTGATTGTTTATCATCCACAAAATCTACCTGAATTTGGTTTTCATAGACCATTGGTTTTATACTTTGACTGATCCACAAAATCTATCTCAACGCCTACATAGATGATTATTGAAAATATCTTACATCATTCCTTCTCCAACATTGGCGTAGAGGCCTCCGGCAATTGACCACCGTCAGTCAGTTGTAAGAAAAAATTTATCATGTGTGCATTTCTACATAGTTGGCAAAGGCTACATTTCTGCTTCTTACTCTCAAAAGACAAAGCTTATTTCCAACAAAGATTTGAACTTTTTACTTGTCCTTAAATTGCGACTTGAGCCTTTTATTTGACCTTAGACGGCCATTATTTTTTCA
This sequence comes from Piper longum, assembly GCA_032619315.1. Classification (NCBI taxonomy): domain Eukaryota; kingdom Viridiplantae; phylum Streptophyta; class Magnoliopsida; order Piperales; family Piperaceae; genus Piper; species Piper longum. The sequence goes on along the minus strand of JAVDBV010083202.1, from coordinate 8,165 downwards.
TCTTTGAAAGATCTTTAAACACAATATAGGGCAAATACTCATTATTTCCAATGAATCACCCACATCACTAGTTTCAACATTAGGATCTTCTTCAAAATTAGACAATAAAAATAGACGATTAAGCTTTTTAACAATTACTTCAAGTTTTGGCATATCAAGTTTTCACGATTGGGGTAATATAGAACTCAAACTTAAAATTTTATATATTGCACTACAAATGTAATATATCATATATGGTGTAACTCCAAATGTATAGATTTCTTCATAGTTCTCAAATTATAGCAACCAATGTATAACAAGTATTGATAGTCTATTGAAACTAGGGGTGGGTATTAGTCGGATAGACGTCGCGAACAAATCGCGTTTATAAGAAATTTTATCGGATAAAACTTGTCCTAACTTATTTGTCTGACACTGAGCAAAGTCCGTGGATTGCCCGAAATCACATCCTAATCCCGTATTGTTCACAACGATGCCAACCCTGCGTACCCCTCTGCTGCCGCTTGAGGATCACCTCCGCCGCCGCCTGCGGACTCCCTTCTGCCGCGTAACCCCTCCGCTCGTCGCCTGCATCCGCCACCCTCTGCGAGGGGCAGAGGTGAGGATGGTTGGGAGTTTGGGATGAGCAGAGGCGAAGTCTCGTCGTCCGTCGATGCTTTCTTAGTTTCCCTCCCCCCCCCCCCCCTGGTTGGTGGGCAAGTCAAAAGCTCCCTGCTCTTTCACTTCGCTGTATAAGAGAAAGACTGGTAGCTGGAAGTCGTCTCCCTCCTTGGTTCCAGGCTTCGCTTTTATTGTTATTTTCGTTTTTTTTGTTTTTGTCCTCCGAAATTTGATCTCAGCTGCTATCAGCGAGCAGCTAGCGATGAGTTTGACGATGTTTGGTAGCTTTGACATTGGGGGAAGCTTTTTTCTCATTCCTGTTTAGGATTACCACCCACATGGCCAGATCTTTTCCGTTTTTCTTTCTTTTTCTTGTTCTTGCTCTCCTTCTTTTTGATTTTCCTGTTCCTCCTTTGTTGTCTTTAAATTCAATAAGGAAGGAGGAATCGGCGCAGCCGGGAGCGTCATCTTCGCGAATGGGCGTTTCCTCTGCCGCATCGCCAGCTTCTGGGGAGGAGGGGGAAGCCAGCGTCTCCTCCTCCGCCACCCTCCTCGTCTCCGCTATATATTATTTTAAAGCTTTTAAATATTAATTATTTTTTGTTTGACTTATTAATGTAGAGTAATTAAATCTTAAAAACTTAATAAATTATGTTACTAATTGAAAGTATTTTAATTAAATAGTAAGTAGTTTGATATGAATATATTATTCTAAATTTCTAAATGCAAGAATGAGTTTATGCTTTTTTATGTATGCCATTTTTAGTTATTTAAATATTAAATATTAATATTATGTATAAATTTAATTAATTTTATTGTATATTATATTTTGAATTTTTTATAAAATATAATATTAGCCTTAAAAATGTTAAAAATATGATGTTATTGATATAAAATATCAGACATTCGTCGATCAGTCGGATAAAAAAATGTTCATGTTTAGTTTGTTTTAGTGCAGTCGAATTCGGTTGGTCATATTCGGTCGAACATATTTTGGATGTCGGTCGAAGATGTCGGTCAAACACGGTAATTCGGACATCTATGCCCACCCTTAATTGAAACAATATGTATTTTTCGGGTATTATATCAATATTCATTTAGTCCAAAATTCTCAAAACATTGACAAAGAATACATTTCACTTTTAAACTTTTTACAAGTGCATTAAACCGATAGGGGTGAGATGTTTTCAAATGTTACTTTATGACAATTTTTAAGTGTTATATTTTTCTTAATTTCATATAACTTTCTTAAACCTTCACAATCAACCTACTTACATTTATATAATAGAGATTCTTTCAATTCTGTTCGGAAAAGGGAAAATATTTTCCTAGCGTAGAGAGATATATCTTGCTCCTCTGTTGTACTCCCCACATGTACACAGTTTTGTGATCATTATAAGCCTCTTTATATTTTCATTGGCATATTGCATGGTCATATTATTGTACGAATTCACTAATAAGTATTTGTGGATTCACATATCCGTCAAAGAATGCATTAATAATCTCACTGTGTTGGCTATATGTCATTCCAGGAAAAAAATGACCCTTAAGGTAGGCATTAATCCATTGTGAACGAACTTCATACATTTTATTTAACCAACTATCCACCTTTATATTATATTTCACTTTCAACTCTCTCTAATTTATTTAACTTTGTTCAATTGTTTCAGCAAATCTCCAATTATTGTAGTCTTTGATAAAGTTTGGATGTTGTCCAACTGATTTAAATAAATCTTCACTTTCATTCCAATGTCCCAAAAACAAAATCTATGTTGAGTATTAGGAAAGACTTTTGCAATAGCATTTCTCGTCGCTAAATCTTGATTAGTTATTATACCTTGTAGTTTATTGCCCCACATGCACTTTAACCATGTTTCAAACAACTAAGTAAAAGTATCAATTGTTTCATCCACAAGTAAGGTATATCCAAAAAGTGTATATTGTCTATGATAATTAACACATGTAGATGGAGCAAAAGGCATTTTAAAATTATTTGTATTATATATCACATCAAAAACTATAGCATCCCCAAATTACATATATGTCATCTTCGACCTTTTATTTGTCTAAAAAATACTTCTAACTTTGATTATTTTTATTAACCTTCATTTTAAAGAAAAAATCATCTTCAACCTCTTTTTTACATTGAAAGAAGTCAAACGCTTGCATACACTGTCGACTAATATTATTCATTCTTACCTTTACTATATGATTCTTACAATTATGTAAAGTAATTTTATCCATACAACTTCTGTCATGATTCAAGACCCAAAAAATTTTGGATGGCCCAATTCCACAATCATTTAGATTTGTAGTAAGCTGTTTAGAAGTTAATTATACATTCTTATACGATCAGATCTTTTTAACTTATTAAAGGAAAAACAAAATAATATGGATTTAAATAATAGCAATTTTACGTAACAAAGTATATATATATATGGAAATAATATTAGTGAGCTTAAGCACAGATAACTTCTCTGTGCTTAAGTTTGTTTATAGCTGTTGGATTTCTATCCAACAGCTGTAAAAAATGGCCCGCGTTTTCACCCTCTTCTCCCGGCCAGGCTCTGCTTCTCCCGCGTTGGATGCCAATTTCTTCATCCCAGGACGCTGTGCAATACACCCTCTTGGATGATTGCGGGAGGCGTCGGCATGGGAGTCCGGTGAGGAGGTGATCATGGAGTCCACCGGGCGCATCGTCTCGATCGACGCCGACTAAGTTGAAGGCTCTGGGCGGTGGGGTTGGTTCCTCTGTTTCTCAAGAGATGCCACGCAGCACGGCCGTGGAGTCTATCAATGCCACGCAGTGAGGAGGCGATCGCGGAGTCCACCACTGGCGAGTCTCGGTACACATGAACGACGCCGACTAATTTGGACGCTGGCTGCTCTGTTTTCGACGCTTTGAGATTCCTTTGTTTCTCTGTTTGTTCTCTGAGCCAGCGCGCTCTTGCCGGCGGAATGTGGCTCCGGTTACTCTGAGATGGACAGCGCTACCGACGACGACCCCTTGGAGCACAGAGCCGTTTCTGAGTTCGCACATCGAAATCGAATACAGGTTAGTGAGGATTGGCGTGCAGAGGTTTTTGTTGTTCATTTGTAATTTTTGATTTGTAGAAGCATCACTTGTTATTGGTTTGAATATCATGTTTTGGATTATTGGATGATGTTCTATTTTATTGTTCATTTGCGATGGACAGTTACAGCTCACAAGTTGTGGACGTATCACTTGTTACCTGTACGAGTATGTTTTAGGCATTCCAACAGTTCATTTGCATTTTACAGTTATAACATACAATTTGTGGAAGTATCACTTGTACGAAAGGCTGTGGAGGGTTTCACAAATCGCTATGTACAGATTTAACAACAAGAAGAGGATTGCGAGCAGATTGAGAAGAAAATTGGATGTGGACAGGTGGGGAAGAGCTAATTGAGGAAGCACAGGATGAGCTGAAGCTTATGGCCAAAATGATAGGTGCTCTTTTATTCTTCCCTCTCAACTATTTTGCATTATGCCAATATTTGTGATTCTTGCTCATTTTTGCTGACTCTGAAATTTCTAGGTTGCAACGTGGTTATTGATCCCCATATCTTTGGATTTGCGGCATCTGTATTCTATACAGGCAATGATTAATGTTCATCTTCCATGTACATTTTGTCTCCATTGTGATTGCAATTTTGTTAATCATTTTCTAAGTGGAAGTATTTGAAATTTATATTTATCCAACGAAATGGTTTTTTTTTAGCAGGCGGTGGTGAATCAGATTGATACGGCAACATCGACGACTTTGAAGGAGAGCAAGCCATTGTGAAATAGTTGGATGTCGGCAAGGGAATCCAATACCGAAAAATAATTGGTTTGGTCTTGTTCTTCAAGTTGATATAGATTTTCCTATTTTGTATATCTGATGGAAGAAAATAACAGCATTGGATATACTGACGGGAAAAATGTCGGTAGTTCCATGGAAGATAAGGAAGATCAGATACATGATTTGTGGTTGACTCAACATGAAATGTAGACTAAAGAAGAAGATTGTGGGGAAATTGAAGAATTTGACAAGATTAGTGAAGATTTGGATGAATACAAGTTGAAGGTGAAGCCGTACAAATATCCGAATCGTTTGAAAATATGACCCCTTGTTTGGGCATGGAATTCTCTTCAGAAAAAGTAGCATATGATTTTTACAACCAGTATGCAAGAAGACAGGGGTTTAGCATTCGAAAGGGTGGGTTTTATCGTTCGAGAAAAACAAACTGTATCATATCTCGAAAATTTGTCTGTTCGAAAGAAGGCAAAAAAGATATGAATGACAAGAGGCAGATGGGGAAAGAAGTTAAAAGGCGTAGAGAGACTAGAGAAGATTGCAAAGCTTATATGAGCATACATCTAAGCAAGTGTGGAGTGTGGAAAGTAAAAATTTTTTTGGACATTCATAGTCATAACTCCTCTACTCCAACCAAAGTTGGAAAACTTCGGTCTCATAGTCGACTGTCTGAATCCTGCAAAAATATGATTGATTCACTCCATCAAACAGGAATGAGACCATCGGCCATCTCTAAAGTTTTGAATGTAACTTCTAATAGCGTCAACATAGATAGAGTGACGCGACAAGCTTGCAGCAGCCATCTGAAAAGCACCCGTAAGAATGATGTTGGGCGACAATGCTTAAGTGTTATCAAGTACTTTCAAGAGAAAAATGCGAAAGACAATGACTTCTTCTTTGAAATTGAATTAGATGAGAATGGAACAACTCAAAATGTTTTTTGGGCTGATGGGAGATCAAGGGCATCTTATATGAACTTTGGTGATGTGATAGTGTTTGATGTAACTTATAAGACCAATGCATTCTCCATGCCGTTTGCTCCATTTACAGGTATTAATCACCATAGGCAATCTTCACTTTTTGGTTGTGCTTTACTTGCTGATGAGATAGAAGCAACATTCACTTGGTTGTTTAAGACATGGTTAAAATGTATGTGGGGAAAAGCACCTACTTCGATTATCACAGATCAAGATGGTGCAATGCGAAAGGCTATTGCAACTGTTTTTCCGACACCCATCACAGGTTTTGCTCATGGCACATATCTAATAATGCCATGATTCATCTAAAACAATTGAAGTCCAACCATAGTGAATTTGAGAAAGAATATAATGATTGGATATATAGAAGTGATACAACCGCTGAATTTGAGGAGAAATGGAAGATTATAAAAGAAAAATACAATTTGGACAAAAACAGTTGGTTGTCGTCCATGTATGATGTCAGACACCATTGGATATCAATATACATGAAGGACAAGTTCTTTGCCGGTATGACTTCTAGCCAAAGAAGCGAGAGCATGAACTCATTTTTTGATGGATTTGTGCATTCACAAACCCCATTGGCAGATTTTGTGAGGCAGTATGATAGAGCATTACAATCTCGTAGATTTGACGAGGAACAAGAGGATTTTAAGACTTTGAATTCCAAGCCTGTGCTATGTGGATACTCTCCTCTTGAGGCAGAAGCTGGGGCTATGTACACGAGATCAAATTTTGAAATGTTTAAAGAGCAATTGAAAAGGAGCCAAGGATGCATTTACAAGAAAATCGGCGAGGAGAGTTCAATTACAAAATATGAAGTGTTTCCACATGATGATGTTGCTAAAAAACATGTTGTTGCATACCAAACTTGTGGACAATTGAATGTCACATGTAGTTGCAAGAAATTTGAAAGCGAAGGAATTTTGTGTATGCACATTTTGAAAAATTTTTCATAAGAAACAACTCTGCAAAATTCCAAGTCAATATGTGCTTTATCGTTGGACAATTAAAGCTAGATATTGTTATTCAAGTCGAAGTGAGGATACCAACCTCATTCATTCCTCTACAAGTCCACTTATCCCATTGCAAATATGGAGATTTCGGAATATGACTATCCGATTGCAAGATTTGGGAACAAGTTTAGATGAGCGATATCAGTTTGCATTACCACTTTTAGAAAATTTGGTTGACAAGCTTGATGCGATTGAGAGTTCATCTTCATTGAGAGTACAAACAAGTAACGAGTCTGCTAAGAGACTAGTTACAACTTCAATGGAGCATATTCCCCAAATAGTAGTACGAGACCCCGCTCACTTGCGTACTAAAGGTCGTCCCAAAAATAGTCAAAGATTGAAGGCTGGATACGAAGTTGCTCGAGCTTAAACAAAAAAACAGATGTGTAGTCTTTGTAATGAGAGAGGTCATTATTGTACAACATGTGAAAATATTCATAGCAATTGTAGCAATGATTCCATACAATAAGATTTTGTGGGCTTATATAATGTATGGTTATAGATGCTGGGAAACATTTTCATTCTATTTTTTGTGCATTTTGTGGATTGTAATATCTTGTAATGTTATTGAATGACGATGATATATTTTTGTCTATGTATATTATTTTTAATACATATATATATATATGTTAATTTGAACACATACATGATAAATCATATAATTATCAAATATTGGTTAAGTAGGATCTTGATGGATTCGAACCACCATCCCTCAAGAATTTCCTGAGTGCTCTGCCAATTTTGAGCTAAAGATCTACAACAATTTAAGTCATTGAAATTGAATAGCATATAAAAAAAGTGAACATATTGTCTTTTATGAGGATACATACAGCTAGCTTTCACATCATGAAAAAATTACGGACAGAAGCACAAAATCGTTATGGATAGAAGCACAAAATCATTTGGACAAAAGCACAAAATTAAGGACAGAGTTCCCAAAATGCAAGCACCGGAGTTTTAAAAGATTTCCACTTAAGAAGAAAAGCTTTAATCTTGTATATTAGATCTTGGTAAGTAGAAAAGACAGATTCCACATTTTGATGGTATATGAACTGAAACTATTTTGGTAACCCTACAGCAAATTCTTTAACTCCTAATTAAAGTCAGGCACTAACCCTATAGGTTGGACGCCGTTGTGAAATAGTTGGACGCCAGCGAGGGAAAGGGTTTAGCATTTGAAATGGGGGTTTTATCGTTCGAGAAAGACAAATTGTACATTTTGAGCTTAAGAATTTTAACTACGTAGGATCTTGATGGATTCGAACCACCATCCCTCAAGAATTTCTTGAGTGCTTTGCCAATTTTGAGCTAAAGATCCACAATAATTTAAATCATTGAAAGTGAAAAGTTAATGTCATTCAAACTTTCATGCCAGATATACACAAACCTAAAGAAACTTGCATATACATTGCTTTCTGATATTTGGCTAAGGGAATGACAAATTCCGAAAGAATGGCTTTGTTAATGAAAAAGTAAACTTCCCAATGAATTACATGAAAAAACCAGTAAATGGAGAAAAGATTTTGCATGACATCAATTAGCAACATACAACAGAGTCAGTAATCGAGTTTGCTTGTTAGTAATCGAGTTTGCTTCTAGAAATTGGATAGCAATTGAGAAGTTGCAATTTGCAGGTAGTACATATTACTTCATGAGGACAAATCTCTGGCAACCAGCTCCTGCGCTGGTGGTTGCATTGTGAAATCCTGCAAATCTCATAGCCAATTAGAAAATGTTGTCTTGGCAACCAC
>JAVDBV010083201.1:0-20055 GCA_032619315.1 Piper longum | reverse complement strand
CCACCACCCCCCTCCCCCACAACACCCCAAACTCCTCTATCTTCTCTATCCTGTTGGGTTTCTTGGTAAGGCTCTGCTTTACAGACCTCACAAACACCTCCTTGGCTCCTTCCCCTGTCACTTTCTCGCTCCCTTCTTTTGGTGTGTTCTGGTTTTTTACTGCTTAGCACGCGAGGATTGGTGAAGAAGTTATGGGTATACTTGCAGATTTACAGAGATGGGGAGACATGGACGAAAGAGACTAGTGAGGAGGAAAAGTAAGCACACACTAGGCCGACAAGCAGTCGTGTGAAAGCTTGCAAGCGGGTTTTTGACTCAAAAAGGGGGGAGGCGGAGGGGGGGAATTGGGCATCAATCAAGGTAGAGGCTGCTCGGGAGCTCTCTTCCTGTGCAAGCTTTGAACTTTGAAGTATCGATCATTTAACTGTAGCATCTTGGTATGGGTAATTTGGTGATGGCCAACTTCTAAACTGCTGATTTCACCTCGAGCACAGTGAAAGAACATCTTCTTAGTACTGGACAAGGTGCATATGTTTTTGAGTACTTGGCTTTGACCAAATGGAAGGATATAGCATAGATCTTATTTTGTTTTGTGCAATGTATCTCATTTTATAATGTTACGGAGAATAGTAAATGTCAAACCAGGGACGCCCAATTGGAGAAAACAATTCGACTGGTGCTGCTCTTAACGCATATATTACTGTATGCCTCGGTTTTGCAGTAAGAAAACGTACTCGTGCAATGTCTTTCCCTTGCTAGTAGTAGCTGGTAGGTACTGCTAGAACTGAGCTTGTGGAAATTGCAAGATTTGGGGAACAGGTTTTCAAAGAAGTGAGACTTTTTATCTGCCAACGAAGTGAAATAAGTGTGGAGATTGAAATCGGAGTCTTGCCAAGGTCGGTGATTGCAGTGGGAATCCTGCCCCACCTCTTGGGTCGGACTGTTGGAGACTCGCTAAACCATGGCCTGCAAATGGAAGCTTGAACAATGCTTTAGAAGGACGTAAACTTGAGCCTTGTAGTTGGGATGGGAGGCATGGTTTCATAGCGCATTGTAAAAGGCATTATAGTGGTTTACATTGGGGAGAGCATGACCACTGCCTTGCAGCTTTCTCTTTGTCTCTTTGCATCATTTCAACTCCCTCATGCCTGGTGAAAATTTTGTGGATTCATCCTCTGCTTTCCTATGATAGTGGATTATAAAAAAAAGATGTGCATATAAAAGATAAGAATGGGTGAGGAAAATTCTTGGTTGCTGTTAGTGTCGAGTGTTGAGGTTTCTCTTTAATTTGGAGAAGGTTAGACTTATTGCAGCTGTCATTATAGACTATAATTGCAGCAACCTGGAATAAAGATTAAGGGTAAAGGGATGTAGATCATGTAACAAATCTTCTATGCATGTTGGGACAATTTGGTGAACTTGCAGAGCCAACCGGTACTGATTTGATAAGAACCATGTAACCAATGGTGATGTCAATTGCCACCAAAGAAATAACACCACTACAGCTTTGTGATTGGTAAAGAGAAGTAAGAATTACCTTCCAACTCAAATTATTTATTTGCATTCTCTATATTTTGCACTATCTTGTATCCTCAATGTTTTTGCATATAATGATTTTTTTTTTGCTTGGATGTTATATTCCCAATTTCACTCTTTTGTTAGAAGGACAAGTGGGTATGTTCAATTCCTTGTTTATTTTGTTGGGTAATCTACCACTTCTAGTAAAGTTTTATAAAACAGTGGGCAAAGTTAGGAGTAGGTAACAGAATCTCAATATAGAGCCATTCTACTTTCAAATTCAGATACTCAAGGACTAAAACAAATTTCCCAGTTCATACTTTGCAACTATTCTCCTAATCTTAACTACCTGTAACCAACATCCCACCCACTCAATGTGACTTGTTTCCTGGCCAGCAGTGGCCACCCTAGTTTCCACCTTGACTTGAACAACTCTCAGTAGTGGACTCCAATTGTGTATACACACACTCATCGGTTCTTCCTTAGTATATCCAATTATAATCTATTAAAATCACTGTCCTTTTATAAGGGTTTTGTTGTCATGGGCCACTAGAACCTTGAGAAGTTTGCAACACTGTCCAACTTGATTATCATATTAGTTCAATGGAAATACAAGAATCAGTGCTCACAAGCTGATCAAAAGGAGTGGAATTGGGATGCAACAAAAAGCTTCCCAACTGAAAATCATGGGAGGCAGAAGTAGTTCTGAATATTTGCAGATGAAAACAAAAGAAAGCCTATAATTTCAGCAAAAGGGGTGGCTTTAATGTTTTAAAATAACCAAAGAAATGAAAAGGCAAAAGGTGGTCCAATATACTAGAAGGACAACATCTTCATCTTTTACCGGTAGAGAATATGTTTGATTCTTTTTCTTTTTCTGGGTGTGTTTGCCAGCAAACACTGTAAAAAAAAATTCATGTTTTCTTTTAGGTTTGTAAAGTTCAGTTTTTTTATTTCAAAAAATAGTACAGACGTCTGAGTGAGACAACCAAGGAAAAGTGATGCTGATAGAAAAAGTAGAAAAAAATAATTGAGCAAATGTTTATTGTGTTGTGGAAACTGCCTTCGATGATAAGCATGCTACACACCAACATGAATTGCTTGTAAAGTAAGGGATGCCCTAAACATTTCATGCATAGATATGGTCCCCTTTCATCTTAAAGGAACATAGGTCAAAAGGTGATTTTTATTTTAATTTTTTTGGACACCTGCCTTCATCCCAATGAGCCTCGCTAGTTTGAGCTTGGTTCAATTTTAGCTTGTTCCAAGTTCACACTCGGACTCGATGAAGCCCAGCTAACTTTAGGGTTAGCTCTATTCACCTTGTGGTTGAGTCTTTGTTAAAATATAGTCTATATTCTTTTATGTATATTAGACAAGTTAAAAAAGTGGAATATGAGAGGTATAATTAGGTATGAATATTAAAAGGAGGTTAAGCTAGAATAGTATACACACATCTCAACCTATGAATTCCTTCCTTAAGTGAGCTAATTTCAAGAACAACTTGAGGTCTTCAAGCCACATACAACAATTAGATATAACAATTGCAAGCCAAAAAAAATTGCGTGGGAGATGTTTCAAACGATAACCTTGATATGACTTTCTTGAACACCCCATAACCTCTCAAACACTGTTGATTTAAGATACAATCTTACCATTTAGTTTATAGGTGTACAATAATTATCCTACAATCTTAAGAAAAATAATTCTCGGTAGCACTGTTTAGGGTGGCGCCCACCTATGGACCACTTGATTTTAAGGCCTGTTTGGATTACGACAAAGAGAAAGAAAATGTGAGAAAAATACTTTTATCACATTTTATTCGTTTGGTTTAAAAAAAATGTAAAAAACGTAAATTTATTTTCCACTGTGATAGAAATTTTTTCACAAACGATTTTTCTTTAAAAAGGCAAGAAAATAATGAAAAGCTGCTTTAAAGATTTTCTTTTCTTTTAACTAAACACATAATAGAAAATGATTAAAAATAATTTCATTTTTTAAAATTTTATTTTTTATTTTTTTCTCTAATAATCTATAAAACCACACAAATACCCAAGTGACATTTCTTTTAACATATCCAACATCTCACATCTAATAACACGGGTACAACATATTCAAATCGGATGAAGTAAAGTGTTTCTCAATTCGTTATGGTCATTGTCCTTATCATTTAATATGTAAATCCTAAACTTTAAACAAAGAGAGAGAGAGAGAGAGAGAGAGAATTAATGGAACTATCTTTCAAACAAAGACTACTTGAAAAGAAATTAAATATGTATCATTGAGCAATAACCAATTAACACATGTAACGTTTTAAAAAAAAAACAATTAGAAGAAGCTGGTAAGCATTTAGTGAACACCATGGTTCCGGTGGAGACGTGTCATGCTAATTATTGATGGCCATTCATGATTCAACCTGCCAAAAGCTGGGGAGGACCAATTTAAATTAATGACTACATATAATAATATGCAACAAGTCAAACCTTCTTTTACCAAGCACACAAGCATGCTAGCTTATTACCCTATTTCCATTTTTTATTTATAAGAAGTAATAAAAACCCTATTGTTATCATCTTCCCTCCCTAATCCAGTCAAATGAAGAACACTTAATGCACACTCATGACTCTCAAAACCCCTCCATGTGAGCTTCATAATTCCACCCTTTTTGTTTTATCTTTTCTTAATCAACCATTTTTTGGACTTTTAGAGTTTTGTTCTACATTCGGCCGAGAAATTTTAAGTCACTCACTACACGCCGAGGCTATTTTAGACTTGATAAATAGATTATTTTTACAAAAACATACCTCTCTTATTAGAAACTATCCCACTTATTAAATTTTGATGGAGCTGTTTGAAGTTATACTTGGTTTTTTATTGCGTGTAATAGAAATAATTAACTAAATTAATAGAATTATCAATTTTATTACTAGACAACGTCATTAGTCAACTTAATATAACCTGAAAGTGTGCCAGGCCGGTTGTTTGTCTTCGGAAGTACCTGGATCAAACCCTAATACCAGTGCCACATATACCTAGGAAGGAGCCACGGCTGACCCAATTTTGTTTATTAAAAAAGAGATAACAAATTTTAAAAATAATTATCAACAAATATGTGGAGTTGGAGAGGGGAAGATTTTTTTTTAAAAAAAAAAACCTATGTAAGAGAAGCTTCGCATGTTCTAGCAGTTTATGAGATGAAGTGGGCCATAGATAATATGGGCCCATAACACCTGATCATGTGGGCCCAGAGTGGGCCCAAGGATGTTTGTTTGGTATATAGTTGGGCCAAACCATGACCCACCACCTCATATCAAAGTACACCAAACCAACCGCTCAATTTGTTGAATTTTATCGTGTGGCGTTTCTATCATCCATGCACACAATTAATATATCAACGGCCGCCATTAATTCTTGCTTTAATAATTTAACCACCTTCATGGAAAGTCAAGCCAATGTCAGATAAGTGGTCCTCTTAAATAAAAGTCCTACCAATATTTCTTGTTGTGTTTGCTCATCAAATTCCTTAACATATACATAAAAGAGTAGAGTAGTATGTTGAATGCAATGTCATTAGTATTTGTTTGGTTCTTAACATTTTTTGTTCCATTTCTCGCTTTTGAGCAGTAATTCTCATTATAAGTTCAAGATTTCCAGCTCTTACTGATATTGAATGTAGAACTATAATTCTGAAGTATTGAAAAATTAGATACATAATGACCATTATTCATTACCATATTGTTCAGGAATGCCCCATGCAGACAATAGATTAGATATATCAGCAGTGGCAACCATGAGTAAATTGAGTAGCAGTCCAAAGACCCACATAATTAAGCTAGTAGAACACATTGGTAGAGTGGTTGACCTGCAGACCAAACCCCATACGTTTTGTAAATGTTTATGATGGTTTTAGTTGAAAACTACCAACCTCATTTCCAATGAGTTGCACTTCTTGAGCATGCATAAAATAGAAAACCCAAGTTCATGTTTTACCAAATAGTCCACAATTGAGTTTCTTTCTTTCTTCTACGTGTATATAGGTGATCACCCAAGTCAAAACAGTGAGTTAAAATATTTGTTTGATGCTTACTTTTAAGTGAGTTTAATTATATTATACATGGAAGATAAAATTTAGTCTTACATCACAAAGTCCAAACATTGAACAAGATTGGCGCGTGTTATAGTGTAGGCTGTTGATGATGTAGCACAAATTGGACCATTACAAGCAAAGAGTAAGTTCTTATACTTTGTTAAACATTTGGCCAATTGGCTTTACTAGAGTGGCACCAACACAACACCTAAGTCCAAAGTACTACAAGACACCAAAATGTGTCACTTCAAAATGCAGACATGAGATAGTATCTTATCAATATCAATAATCAATGTGAGAATTGTCAAGATCAATTCAATTAGAGTTGCCACTAGCTAGCTTGATTAATTCGATATGGTCTTATGTTCGGCTCAATAATTACTCAAATTCCAACAAGATATTAGACTTGAGGCTCAGAATTAATTCAAGCATAACAAGACACTCAAATACAAACAAATTGAATCACAAGAGAACTCGTCTTTACTTGCTTGATGAAGTACCTCTAACTTCAATCATAGAGAAAGAAGAGCATGAATTACATAATGCACGCATATAAGGCAGAATTTTCATATTTACCCCTTAATTCTTTTCCTCATTTTAGCGGTTTAGGCTGCTCCCATTTCGCTCGTTGCTATTACAGGAATCACTTTCACTTTCTTTTCCTATGGCTACTAAGATATTTTAGTTCGTTAGGTTGTCTCTTACCTGCAATTAGGGGTGTAAACGAGCAAAGTAGCCGAATATAGATATTTTTTAATTTGATTTAATTTTTGACAAACATGTTTGAGTGCTTGATGAACTTTAATATATTATGAGTTGAACTGAACTCGTCTAAAATTTATAGTGTTTAGACTTAACTTGTGTTTGGCTTGTTATGTTTTTGAGCCGAGCTCGAGCCGAATGAATGTTTGTACTAGGCTTGTGCTCGACTTATATAATATTAAATATTTTTTCCAACACTATGTGAGTTTAATATGACCTTAATACTATTGACAAGTCGAATCGAACAGAGTATTTTTTCGAGTTTGAATACATCGAGCTTGAGCTTTCAGCAAACTAAGCCAAACACTACTTAGATCAAGTACTATTCATTATTCAACGAACAATTCATTTTGAACCGAATAATTTTTCGGCCACAAAATCAATGAATACGAGTTCAAGCCGAATCGAGCCAAACATAAAATGCTTACAAGCATATTTTGCTTGTTTACATCCCTACCTGCAATAGATTCGGCAACAATTCGAAAGGTTAACCTGATCGGGAATATCCGAATCTATGCTTATTTTCTCCCCGAAGCATTTCGTCGCTTAAGTTTTTTCCCCACTCAATCTTTCATTTATCTTTCGATGTCAAAGATGAGTTCACATTTTTGTGGGAAGCAATGTTTTTTCTCTTGCGTTGGAGGTTAAAAACCGTTACATACTTAACTTTAAACTACCAATCATTCTAAATAACAAAGTACAATTTCTATTCTATAGTGACAGTTTTTATTAAACTCCCGACCTGTAAAAGAAAAAAAATCCTTGTCGTCGGCAAAGGACTAAATGTATGGTCATAAGTAATTGTTGGTTGGAGCAGGTTCATGGGAGGAAAATGAACCAAGCCCCAATTACATACATACAAATGATCAATTGTACTAAAGTACACAATCCATATAGATAAGATCCGTTCTTCACCTCCTCTCCAACCATACAAAGAAAAAAAAAGGCAAAACAGAAAACGATGCTATAAATTGATCTCATACTCCCAATTTCATGTCAGCATCCACAAACATGTCCACCCAATAATGCTGACCAGTACAAGCACTAAGCGTTAGGGCTTACTCGTGAGTCATGGCCCAAGCCATTGTCCCTTGTCACCCCTTGCTGAGGGCCTATGCTGCGTCCTTTCTGCTCTTCCTCCTACCTCTGCAGATGGGCTGCCGGAAAAGGATCGCAAAAATGTCAAAGTTGAGATAGAGACGGCAGCCAATATTTACGTTTTATAATTATCTTAGTTTATTTTCACGTGCTCTGAAATATTCTCGGAGTACCCAGAGACGAAATAATAGACATAGTTTTCAGTACGTTGCCCGTTATGGGCTAGAGTCAACCTCTCCATCAATCCGTTGCAATCAAAAATCAAAAAGTGTTTGGACGGATTGGAACGATGGTACTGTGAACTTAGCTGGCAGCAATGCTAACACTCAAGAGAAATGGGGTATGGTGGCCAAGAGGGGGAGGAGATTTCTGTTGAGTGTTGGCCTTCGGATAAGAGTATACACCGCCCCATCCAAATCCATAAATATGTTAAGGAATTTTATCCTTATTAGTTAATGAAAAGATAAACCTTCCTGTGAGACAAACAAGACTCCTTTTATACAAGGAGATATACCCTTCACCGTTTAATACACATAATTTAGTATATGAGATAGGTGGTGAAAAGAGACTTAGTTTTGGTAATCAAGTCTCGATTTAGGAAGTCTCTGGAAGGATTATTTGCAAATTGTAGATTTAGTCATCCTACTCTACTATGGTCTACGTATTTCTAATCCTTGTACTAGTTCTAATTAAGATAATATTAAGATCTAATAGTGAGAAAAGGATACCTTATACTAGTTCTAGTTGAGATAATATTAAGGTCTAGTAGTGAGAAAAGGGCGGTTTGGTGTTGAGTTTATGATGTGGACATGGAAATTATTGTGAAGTTGAGAAAGCATGGGGGATGTGTGTCCCCATACCATATGCTAGCTTGCGTGTGCCGCTGCTTTCACGCTAGATTAGGACTCGATGTGTTGCAACTTACATATGTGCCAGTATTGCTCATGAACTTGATGAACATGACCTCATAAAGCTTTACAATTCGCTTTATCGTCATTCTTCACCTAATCTCAAATAGTTTAAGGTCGAAACTGTAGCAAAATGGAAGCAGTTAAGTGGGTGCGACAGTCATAAAATCGTCGATTCTTGAGGGTAGGGCGGCAAAGGATCGATTAGAAGGAAGAACGTGGAAGCCTTGATTAAATCCATGCGTTGTTTGTGCCTGCAAATTCGACGAATTGGTGTAGTACATCAAATTGGTAACCTTGAAATTGGGCTTCCATTTGATAAGAATTGAGACGTGGGCTCCAGCAATTTACTCTCTAACCTTGAAGTTCTCCCGCTGCTGTGTTATTAAATGGAAGCAAAAGAAAACCAATTTTTTAAAAAAATTTGCAACTGCAAGGAAAAAGTGGTTGCAAAATTTGTAATTGTAAAGGCGGTGGCAAAATTTTGCAGTTGCAAAGCTGTTCCAAATTTTCAAACCGACTTTTGGTTGCAAAGGGGTTGCAAATTTTGCAACCGCTGGTTACAAAAGCCCTGGCTTTAGCGACCGCAAACCACGGTAGTAAATCCGATCGCAAATATTATTTGCAACCCGAAACAAGGCTTCAACCATTGCATTTTACAGTAGCAAATGATTTTTTTTCTACTAGTGATACTAATAGGGCACATCGGGTGAATCAAGTTGAACTTTGCTTAACTCAAGTCAGCTCATTTGAATTTGAGTTTAAGTCGAACTATTGATTCGTATTTATTCATTTTTTTTTCGTATAATTCTTAATAACATTTGATTTATAATGAAAACTAAATTAAAATAATTTAATTTAATTATGCATAAATTTATTATCATATACTAATATTTTATAATTTAGTTTTATTTGTATAAAAAAATTTAAAATAAATATGATACAAAATTTTATTTTTTATATAAAATATTAAATTTCAAGTGAAACTAAGTTGAGCAAGTACAAACCTAAACCGACTCATTTAATATTAAATCAAGCATCGAGTTAGAACTAGATCAAATTTAAGGAAGCTGAGTCCAAAACTTTGGCCTAGAACCTTAGCTGCAAGACCCGAGGGAGAAGCATGCGCAAGACAAAAGGCTGCCCATCAGAGTACGAGTTCGGCATATGAGGCCCATCAAATGATACGGGTCAATCTAGCTCAGTTCGAAGTCAAAACATACGGGTGTCCGAGGGAAAGGTGCCTAACTCGGGCTCAAAAACTATGAACTTCGAATGGGCTTTTGACTCGTGATGGTAACAACACCTCTTCCACTGTTCCAACCTTTTTCTTCAGGTGATTATCCCGTCAAAGATTTAAAAACGTACATAAAACATACATTATTTATTTTTCAAAAATTCCCACTAAACCATGAACGGTTTGAGGTCAGCTCTCACGTCCAGTTCTTCATCCCAAGTGAGCCAAGCAGCCCGCTTGGGAGTTATTTCATCCTATAAGCACCATACACATCACGTAAAAAAAGATTTAAAATCTTATCATTTAGAAACTAGAAAAGAACCAAAAGCTAGAAAATACACTAAAAAATGATGAACCCATCAATTCCACAACCATCATCACCGATTATTGCCTCTTAGCAATAAAAAGGGATCATTAACTCCCGAGTCCCGACCAGAATGTTGTTGCTCGTCAGATAGCATATAATTAATACAATTGAGGGCAGTGGCCACAAGAACAACTGCAGGTAGCGAGGTATACACCACATTGTATCGCTCATTCAATCAAATGGTGTCTAACTTGGACCCCTGACAACATCATTGTATCCAACAGACATTGATTTCCACCAACTCTCGAGCTTCTAACATTATTAATCCCCATTTTCCCCAAAAACACAACGCTCAGAAAATTGTGGCGAATTCTTATATTGTAAGGCCCTGAGGAGGAGCTGCTACTGGTGCCTTTGGCTGGGGCTTCTCCACGACAATAGCTTGAGTTGTGAGGACCATTCCTGCCACTGAAGCTGCATTCTGAAGAGCGCACCTTGTCACTTTGGCTGGATCTATTACACCTGCTTCAAAAAGGTTTTCGTATTTGTCGTTCATGGCGTTGTAACCAATCTCCCACTCACTGGACTTCACCTTCTCCACAACCACCTCGCCCTCAACACCCGCGTTTTGGGCAATAAGAGCTGCTGGGGCAACAAGAGCCTATGCAAGAAATAGGCATAAAAGGCTAGTTATTGGCTCGAGAAAGTGCCTAACAAAAGAAGACAAAGGTAGATGACATAAAAAGAAGTTTGGATCCCCATATCAACATATAGATAAACCATTTCATGTTATGGCCAATTATACCTTTTGTATGATATCAGCTCCCAAGCGTTCATCTGCATCTTCAATTTTGTCCTTGATAGCCGGAACAAAAGTAGATAAATGAACAAAAGCAGCTCCACCACCAGGTACAATGCCCTCTTCCAGGGCAGCAAATGTGGCATTCTTAGCATCCTCAACCCGGAGTTTCCTATCCTCTAGTTCTGCTTCTGTAGCAGCACCTACTTTTATTACAGCAACGCCACCTGAGAGCTTGGCGATCCTCTCAGCCAACTTTTCAGAATCATAAACTGAATCAGTTTCAGCCAATTCCTTTTTGATCTGACTGATTCTCGCCTGAATTTCATCCTTGCTGGCAGCATCCGCAATTATTGTTGTTGACTCCTTTGAAATAGTCACCTTTCTGGCAATACCAAGCTGCTCAACAGAAGTATTCTCAATCAAGAAGCCAAGGTCACTAGCTTGATACTCAGCACCTGTCCAAGAAATTAATACCAGTGACAGTAAAGCAGATTAATAACAGTTTGTATAAGCAAATGAAACGTTGCAGTTGATTATGCCATCTATGATGATGAGGAAGGGATATGTTGTACGGCATCCAAACACCCAGAAAAACAAATTCCATTCTAGACAAATAAAGCTTAATTTAAATTTCTGAACTGAGCTCAATTTGTACAAGTTTTGGTTACTTGCAAACATATTATCTAAAAGTTGCCTTTGGCTCCAAGTTTTTGCCAGATTTGATTCCTTCCTATTAATAAAATATATGAAAAAGAAGAGCTATAAGGCTACTGCCATGAGTTCAGGTGGAATATACTCTCTGATTTTCAACCATTGCTAATAGTGTTGAGCTAGTAGTTAATTGAACCTCTCGAATAATGGCTGTGCAAAGGATTATAATTGGATTTAAGAAATGAAAAAAGAAGTCTAAAACTTAGACTACTGCATTGAGTTTGGAACTCAAAACGGAGATCTAAAGCATATAAACGACTCATCGGAACATTGTTATCAAGAAGATGTACCATAACATATCACCAGATTGTAGTATTATGACTAGAATGTAAATGATCACTACCTGTCATGAAATGAATTTAGTTTAAAAAATAACCCCTAATGAGCAACAAAAACAAACTCAACAAAAAAACCATGGCTATAACAGACTATTACCAGTCACAATAGCAATATCCTGAAGAATTGCCTTTCTTCTCTCACCAAAGCTAGGGGCTTTGATTGCTGCCACATTCAATATACCCCGCAGCTTGTTCACAACAAGTGTTGCTAAAGCCTCGCCAGTGATATCTTCTGCAATAATAAACAGGGGAGCTCTTAATTGTGTTGTTTTTTCTAACAGAGGAATAATGTCCTTTATAGCTGAGATTTTCTGATCAGTCACCAACACTCTGGCATTTTCAAACTCCACAATCAATTTCTCTGGATTTGTCACAAACTGAGGTGAAATGTAGCCTCTGTCAATCTGAAAACAGTATATCATGTCAGTGCCAAGCAATGCTCACAGATGTGATCAAAAGATATCAAACGATCAAGAATATTACCTCCATTCCCTCTTCCACATCAACAGTTGTCTCAAATGATGAAGAAGATTCAATGGAAAGGACACCATCAGGGCCAACTTTGTCAATAGCATCAGCTACCATTGTGCCTATGTCATCATCGTTGCCCGAAGAAATGGAGGCAACAGCTGAAAAATGAAATTTATATTCATCAGCAACTACTAAACTATAATCACAATCACAATCACAATCACACAGCTTATAAAAGATAAAAACCGCCTTCCAACTTACATGCGGACAGATTGTTACTTAATATTTGTAAGCAGGTTGGAACAAAACAGATTACCTTTGACATCAACACGACCCTTGATGGGTCTAGCTTTATTTTCCAGCTCCTCTACTAAACCTACAACAGTTTTGTCAATCCCTTTCTTGATAGATACAGGATTGGCACCAGATGTTACACTCAAGAGACCCAACTTTATGATTTCCCGTGCAAGTACTGAAGCAGTTGTAGTCCCATCACCCGCAGAGTCGTTTGTTTTGCTGGCAACCTTCAACATAGAAACAGAGCATTATATACGAGAAGCTGTACAAAGAGAAATCATATTAGCCTTCACGTTATTCAGAGTTTATGCCCATAGAATGCAAGGGGGTAACAAACATTTGGCATCATTAACACAAAACAGTGTTGATTACCAAAACAACACAAGTGAATGATCGAGTATTTACCTCCCTAATTAATGCTGCACCTGCATTTTCCATAGCATCTTTCAGTTCAATGGCTCTGGCAATTGTAACTCCATCATTCACCACTTTGGGGGTACCAAATTCATCGAGGACCACATTCCTTCCTGCAATAGACACAAAACCAAATGGGATTTTATAAAAAATAGAACACAACTGTACAATTTACATCAATAAACTGGGCAACAAGCAGCAACTAGAGGAAACAACTTTTTGAGAACAAAACAATCGAAACAAATGTCCGCTAGACCAATGTTCTGTTACCTCTAGGACCCAATGTAACGCCTACAGCATCAGCAAGTTTATCAATTCCAGCCTGCAGAGAAGACCTTGAGCGTTGGTCAAACGCAATTTCCTTTGCGTTCGCCTTAACTACAAACCTCCGACTGCATGGCCTGCAGTTAGCCTTCTGATTCTGGCTTCCCCTTTTCAAATTATCCTGAATTCAAAAAACAATGAGTAAATGTCAAAATGATCCAAAACCACATTGCACTGGTAGCATGGGAAACACAAAGAAAACATCCAGAAAAACAATGTATGAGCAGACACCTACACTTCTTAACGATTCCCACAAGAACAAAGGAATATAAAACAAGTCATTTAGCTCATACTTGATTAAGCAATCAAATCAAGGATAGCAAACAAATAACCAACAAATTTGGGTAATTAACATAATTTATCAATCAGAAAAGAGCAGGTGTTAGTTAATTCCTGCATTCAACAAAATATGACAATTCCTAAATGCAATAATTGTCAAGGATGCAACAGAAGTTCTTTCTACTTTGGCTAAAGCAAGTAGCATAACAACACGGACGTGAGAAGAGTCTCTTGCACTCGAATTCCATTTCCACATACAAATATACAACAAATTGACGTATTTAGATCCAGTTGAGTGCCATGTTGGGGAACCATGCCAAGCAAGGAGCAGAGGGGATAACACAACGTATCATATATAATACAAATGTTGATGCTCTCTCCAATAATTGAAAAAGCTCATCAGCCCACCACTTCGTACCATTTGAATAACTAAAATAAAGGAGGGGATGGAGACATAAATTGGCAGGTGGGTTTTTTTTTTTCAACTGCCTTTATATTTATAGAGCATTAATACTTGTAATAAAATCCAATTTGCTGTCCCCTCTTTAGAGATTGACAATCAGTCCCCGTTGCTTAAATCGTTGCTTCCCAATTTGGCACCCAACTAGATATAAGCATTGCAATTTATGGTCAATTTGGTCCTTCAAAAATCTAGGTCGTGTGCAAGAGGGCCAGTCTTCACGTGTCGAGCTGTTGAGAGCATCCTTAACAGCAATAACAACCCACAGGGCCAGATACACAACAATGAGCCTCACCATCCAAAATCGCAAGCATGCCACACCGAAACAAAACACGAAAACTAAAACGAAACATACAAACAAATCACCGCCACCATGAAAAATGATAAAAACGAGCTACTATTATTTCTAACTGCCAACTGGTATTATTATCTCAATTGCAACAAAAAGTGAATACAACCGCTGCAGATAAACAATTACCAAGACCGCCATCATATAAACCATATAATTCATCATCACGAGTCCCACCACCAAACAACAATTACTAAAACAAAGGCGTGATCAAGAACAAAGACGGGTACCTGGCGTGCAGAGCGGAGGATGGAGGCGGCGGAGACGGCGGAGACGGCGCTCGCGGAAGCCATGGCCGGCGGCGAAAAATGTGCAGGGTTTTGGGCGTGGGGAAGGTGGGAGGTGGGTGGGCTCGGTGCTGTGTGCGTAGGGGTTTAAGATAAGGGAGGGGGTAGAGTGGGAGAGGAAGGAGGAGGTTCCAGAAGGTTCCGGCGCCAAATATCTCTAGTGGAGTCTGGACCGAGCCAACCGAGATTGGTGATATCCAATCTCAATCAAACTCTTTTTTTAATAATAATTTATTATTATGATGTTTATTATTATTAATTATTATTTTTTGATCAACTCGAATTTATTTGATGTTTAATTTTATTTAACTCGAACAGGAGGAAGAGTTAAAATCGAAAGAAATAAAAAGAGTATAGTCCACTTTCGACCATGTACGGAATTTTTATTAGGTTTCTACACTCGAGGACGTAATATCCATTAATGTAGGACTTTGTTTCGGTTTATCTTTTAATCAATCTACTTGATTCAGTTAAGCCGATTTTAATTTACCCACATTTTAAAATGGTGATAAATGTATATAAATGAGATGTTTGGGTTATAATATTGCATTATATGTATGCGATGATATGCAAAAAAAGTATACAAATAAACCAAATAAATAAGAAGTTTAAATAAAATAGTTAATTTTTAAAACAAAACAGATAGAGTCCCTTATAAAAGTGCAATAAAGGTCACCCAATTAAAGACAAACAATATGTATTTATGATAATAAAATCTACAAATACAGTACTTTTATCAAAGTTTTCGTTCCCTTACTTTCCTCAACATGTGAGCCAAGAGTGTAAATTATATTACTCGCCTATTCATTTCTATTTATATATTTTCATTCGCATACAAAATATCTATAGTAATTTATAGAATAACAATCAAATTTCATTATGTTTGGACCAACGGATAAAAGTGGGCTCTGATTTAGGGAAAGTTTGCATCTTTGGGGACTACACGTGTTTGTGTTTTAATTTGATAAAAATAATAAATAGGAAAATATTACTAGTAAGCACTTCCAACTTCAATTTTGAGGGGTCAAGTTACCTACGTAAGAGCATTAAATATCACAAATTCCCATGTTTAAAAAGCCTTGGTTAGAAAATTGAATTTTAGAAGCATGGGGTGTAAACGAGTCGAGCCGAGCCAAACAAAGGTGTGCTTCAATTTGACT
The DNA here is from genome assembly GCA_032619315.1 of Piper longum. NCBI lineage: Eukaryota > Viridiplantae > Streptophyta > Magnoliopsida > Piperales > Piperaceae > Piper > Piper longum. The sequence goes on along the minus strand of JAVDBV010083201.1, from coordinate 4,246 downwards.
TGATATAAAATGAGCTCAGTTGAGCTTTAATGTAAATGAGTCGAACTTTGATGTAAACGAGTCGAGCTAAGCTTGTCCAAAATTCATAGTGTTTGAGCTTGGCTTATGTTTGGCTTGCTGTGTTTCGAGTCGAGCTTAAGCTGAGCTCGAGCCGATCTTAAGTCGAGCTTCAAGCTCAAGTCGAGCGAATATTTGTGCTTGGTTTGTACTCGATTTATATTGGATCAAATTTTTTTCCCAATACTATATAAATTCAATGCGACCTTAATAGTATTTACGAGCCGAGTCGAACTGAATATTTTTTCGAGTTTGAACATATCGAATTCGAGTTTCAATCAAGCCGAGCCAAACACTCCTTAGCTCAAGCTCTATTCGTTGTTCAACGAGATTATCTCTTTCGAACCGAATATTTTTTTGATCATAAAATTAACGAGCACGAGCCAAACTAAGTCGAGCCAAACACAAAAAATTTGCGAACAGGCTTAGTTCGTTTACACTCCTATGTATAGTACAAGTCAATAATATCCTAAATAGACCTGGTTATTTGGTGAAAAATCAGGTCTGTCATTCGGGGGTGGGTTAAATGAGTTTATGAAAGGCATATTCATCTACAAAAAAATATAGCTTGTTGTTTCACAAATGAAATATTTATATTTTTCCAAATAGCGATAGACATATTAGTGACTTTCAATAAATTAAAAGCGAGGGAAAATTAGAAAAAAGCTCAGTATGCCTAATAAGCTTGATCACTGACCAATAAGCCTTCGTTCCAATTCATTATTGAAGTCCCACAAAATCAAATGCAGCGAACTTAAATCATTTGAAGTTCCACCTAAATAATATGGTTTAAGTTTGGAACTTTTAGTATAAATTCAGAGACTCAGAACTTTAAACCAACCTTACCAAAATACAAATTTTATGATAAAAAAATTACTGACTTTTTATTAGTTTTAAATAAGAATAAAAAAACTAAACAATAGTTATTACTATAACAAATTAAGATAAACTCGAGTTGCTAATGTAGAACCTTAACGTCTGTAAATTAAATTCAATCAAATATACAACTCAACCTTCGCAACCTTCTTGCTTCCCCATCTCCATACAAAGTCCCGAGCTTCGCCAAAAATGCGCGACACTCGCTGTTAACGTTCTGTGTTGTTAATTTTGTTGAAATTTTTATTTGTTGTTAATTTTTCTACGTTACGGAATGAAAATTTGATCCATTGCTTGTTTTCTTTTTATAATTCCAGTTGTTTTATCAAGTATGGAGGTGAAAAGGGCCAAGTATGGGGTAGATCTGAATTGGTTCTCTGAAAATTTTAGTTGAAGTTTGTTAATGTGATTATGTTTTAGCATAAGAATTGTCCTGGAGTTGGTAATAATTTGTGAATGTTATTAGTTACTTTACTTTTAGCTTCTTGAAGCCTTTTGATGGCTAGTTTATATTTCTTCATTTGGGCCTCATTTATGGATGCCATGTAAAATTGGAAGATAAAATTGTTATGTGTAGAGTCGTTCTGATTGTCTTGAAATTGATTAGTTGATGTTCAAATGCTTGTTAGCTATAGTTTATACAGGCTCCTTTCAGTGTCACTTCGTCAGAGATGTGGCATACTCATGAAAGACAAGTGTTAGATGCATGCGCGCAGCACCTATTTATTTATTTTTATTTTTTTATGACTTGTTTGCTGTCCATTGGTCTATAAGAGGACAGTCTGCCTGAAAGTAGACTTTAGTTGTCAATTTGGATGTTGGCCATTTTTCAGTTATGCATAAAAATGTGTCCATGCATTTGTCTTCATAATTCTTCATTTCTACATATTCTTTGTGCAACAGAAGCCCCACACATAGTTTTTGTTTTCAAATATTTGAGCAAAGCTCTATTTTCTAATGAAGGTGTAAGCTTGTATATCAGCGGGTGAAATTTTGAAAATTATGCTCCAGCTATTTTTGCAGTAAATTTTTTTCTCATATGAATTTTATAGCGGGGAGTTTTTTTGATGCAGGGGTCCGATATTTGGAGAAAGCGGTCTTCAATTTTGATTACGGACAACAAAATTTAGTTTTTCATGCCCTTGAAGAGCGTAAACAAGTCATTGATAATGCTCCATATTTTTTGCCATGCTTTGATTGGTTCGAGGCTGTCTATTACTGGTTGGGCCTCAAGTTGTATGACTTTATATTTGGGGTTTCAACTACCCTGAATTCATTTTAGAGTTGCATTGTCTCAAATAAGAAATACTTGTTTATGTTCTGAAGGTTTATGTCTATATCTCGGAGTGCTCCGGGCAAAGAATTTGATGCATATGCAAAAGTTGTCGTCAATGCTGCGGGTTCTGTCTCAGGTTCTGTGAGAAAGATGGCAGATAAGGATGCCAAAACTATTATATGCCCCAGTAGTGGAGTTCACATTATTCTTCCAGGTTACTACTCTCCAGAAATAATGAGTTTGATTGTTCTGAAAGCCAAGGATGGTCGATTTATGCTCCCATGGCTGGGAAGGACAATTGTAGGTACCACTAACTTTAACACATCAATCACAATGCTTCCAAAGCCGCACGAAGATGAGATTCAATTTGTACTGGATGCAATTTGAGATTATCTTAACATCAAGGCGTGCAGATCTAACTCTCTGATTGCGTGATTTTAATCTTTCTTCCTTTTGAAGATGTTTTATCTCTTTCTGTCTTTGTTCTTCTTTCTTTTTTTCTTTTTTTTTTGTGTGCGTTTGTGTGGTTTGATTTCTGAAGAATTGGTGCTATAACGCTGTGGTATTTTGATCATGCTTGCCACGGGATATATAAAACTTTGATTGATGGGAGAGCCTTTTCTAGTTTTTTTTTTCTTGCAAAGCATGTCCACGTATATAATTTATTTAATTTATGTTAAATTGTAGAATACTTGGGGTTGTCTACCAGTCACTCCTTTCTTCCAAGATCATTTTCCTCGTTCTTTTTTATATACAAATATCAATCTGCGCATTTTGGCCAAGAACGATAATTTACCATTATGATTTAAAAGCTGATGTTTTTGATACGAGGGAAGATAAGCTCATTTTTCACTTCTATATAATATACTTAAAAAAATATTAGGTGCGCCGATCAGATGCTTTTTTCGCCAAAAAACACTGAAAGCATTTCTAGAGACCATGTTGTTTGTGAAGATCATCCAGGCTGGATCACTATTACAGGGAGAAAATGGACTACAGACTGAAGTGTTGGCTTGTCCCTCCTCTGGAAATACATGAACTTACAACCCTGTTTTGGGCAAAAATCCAGATTTGTAGATTTTGTTTGTTGAAAGGAATAAAAGCAACATACGACGCTTTTCTTCTGGGGTTTTTGGCTTTTCTGGTTTTGGAGAAAAACTGTTGCTGCAAAGGGAGGAAGAAAATTGTGTGGATTAAAGAAAGGTGAATTTTTTGTTGAGATTCGCTTGCAATCGTCAATGGTAACTTCACCAAGTTCTTATTTGTAATCCCAAAATATTTCTTATCTTTCTTGGTTAATACCAATTTTGTAGATAGTACTATCAATTGGTATTAGGGTATCAATTGGTATTAGGGAGTTTGTTCTCCTGTATATCTATTCTGTATCAAACTTGTGATATAGTGAATTTGATCTGGTTGTTTGCCCCGTGGTTTTTTCTCCAAATTTGGGGTTTTCCACGTAAAATTTGGTTTGTCAAGATTGGTTTGATCTCTATATTTTTATTGGTATTTCTCATCTTTATATGTTGAAATAGGGGATTTGTATTTGGTTTATTCTGGTTAATCCCAACAAGTGGTATCAGAGCCAGGTTGATTTGTTAGTAGCAAATTTTTGGGTTGGATATTTATTGCCTTCTAGGTGTTCGACGAAATTTCTAAGAGCCTGGTTGGTGTATTTGTGATTTATATTTCAACAAGATGGCTGATGAGAAGCATGTTAAAATGATATCTCTTAAAGGGCCTGGAAACTGGCACTATTGGAAAGGAAAAATGATTGATCATTTGTATTCCAAGGATTTGTTTGAACCTATCACAGGTCAGAAACCGGCAGAGGTGACTGATAAAGACTAGAATAAGTTGGATAGGAAGGCTATGGCTTGTTTGAGACAATGGGTAGATGAAGTGGTGTATCATCATGTTTCTGAATTGACATCCTCAAAAGCGATATGGGATAAACTCCAGGAAGTTTGAGGAATACTACTGGCAACAAAACCCTTTTGATAAGGAAATTAGTGAATTTGAGGTATAAGGATGGAA
>JAVDBV010083200.1:0-15015 GCA_032619315.1 Piper longum | reverse complement strand
TCCTAAGGTGGGTGAATTGTGAGAACCCTCAATTTAGTCCCACATCTAATACCTACCGGGCTAAGATCATGTTTATAAGTGGGAATGGACTATAGATCTTTAACTTGGGTTAACCATTTTAAAGAAATGACTTAAGCCCATTATATTGCACTTTGGGCCGGGTCGTTACAAGAGAAATATTACAAAGAGAGAAAGAATTACCGATGGTAGAAAAGACAATTACTACCGGTAGAAAGGGAAGTAGGTAATTCGAGATTACCTTTTGGGATGAAATACAAAAGAGGGGGGAGGGTCCCTTTTATAGGAAGGGAGCCCCCCCCCACATCCCACACCATTTAGATGTGGGATTTATGTCATTCAACAATTGATGAGACTCCGAGAGTCCCAACCAAATTTTCTTTGCAGATTTTAGAAATGGGCATGCACTTGGGCCGAAGTCAAGCCAAGCAAGTTCAGAATTCAACTATCAAAATTTTCAATTTGGAATTGTCTCCTTGTCACAATGACTATATTAAACAAAGGTAATGTTCCGTAATTTAATAGACGATAGAATAATTGGAAGTGGAGTTGACTCCTAATTCTTTTATCCAAGAATAAAAAAAATATTCAAATTAGGGAAAATATTACATTGTTTGCCACTTGAAATTAATAAATATATTATTTATATTACATTTAATTATCTAGTTTATTAAACAAAAACAAAAACAATATATTTTAAAAATGATTTTACTTCACCTAAAAGAATTTAGAAAGAATCTGAGAGCCAACTATAAAATTTATTACTAAAGAGTCTATTTGGAATAGAGTCGACTCGAAAGGTTTTTTGAGTCAAAATAAAATTTTAAAACTATAGTTTCAATTCCCTGTTAGTAAAATTTTGCTATTTGTAATCTTACAACTAGTTTAAGATTTATGCCTCGAAAACTTTTAAGCGTTGAGTAGAAAAAAAAGGAATTAAAAGAAGATGTTCCACTTGCCAATGTATGGTAGGGCGTTCATCGTCGTCAGGTGGAATATGTTGCCGATTGTTACTGGGCCATTATATACCCCTAAGTTAATTATATAGAAAACATGTTGAGCACAGGCCACTAGTTGGGATTGTGATGGGCGCATGTTTGATCTTTGCTTGCGCAAAAATGCCCGCAAAACTAAGGAACAACATTTCGTTTTTGAGGAAAAGGAGAAGAAGAATCCTTGTTCGCACCCAACAATTTATTCCCCGGTGATGCTTTTCCGAATTTTATTGTGAGAAAATGTTGAGCTTCTCTTCTATGGACGGTCTTCTTTAAAGATCTACTTTGGTAGCATATTTAATATAAAAAGATAAGGACAAAAATATTTCATCCCTAAATTTTAATATGAACTATCCGATTATAACGATCGTCTAAATTAATTATACCTTGAAAAAATTAATTTGCCCACCCTCACCTTGTACCAATGGGGGCGGGCGGCTGAATCGGGCCGTTGTTGGTCAGACGGACTGTCTCTGACTAGATATGAATGATAGTGGCCCGGTTTGGATCTGGCGAGGGTCGGCCAAGACGGCCTCGCCAGTTGCCGCATAATTGGATCTGGATGTCATCCTGGATAGTCTTTGGCCAAATCTAACCGAAAGTGGCCAAATCTAGTCGTGCCCAAATTAAAGTTTGGACAAGAAAATATCCTACTCTTTGCTCCTCAAATTAAAGTTTCGGTCAACCTAGATTAAAGTTTAGACAAGAAAATATCGTACTCTTTGCTCCCCAAATTAGGACACATTTAATGTATACAAAATTATAAATGATCATTCATAATTACAATCCATGTTTTTTTGGCATAGTGGCATGGGCGGATTGTAGGTCATCAATTTCACTTTTAACAATATTCTTGAATTGAACAATTTTAGATTTTGATAATATACACATGAAAGATTAAGAATAGCTTCGCATCTCAATATAAATTGGCTGGTGTCTATGAGCCTATTTATATACGTGCATAAAATCTTAATTTCAATAAAAGATAAAAATATTGAAGGTGTTGAGATCAAGGGCAGTATTAATTCTATGTTACCTTGGAGTCTCGGACTTGTCAATGCATAAATACCTTTTCTTCAAATAAAGCAAAAAATGCTTTACTTGATTGGTTAAGAGAATTGTTTATGGCTTTATACTGCAGTAGTACAAGCACAAGCAAAGGTTGGGATGTTTAATTAAAATAAGTTTAATTCTCATGTTTTGAAATAGCTAAGATTATTCTACTATTACCTTTGTTATGACTCGTATGAGTTATAAATTTGCTTTAGAAAAAATGTAAACATTTAGTGTTTAATACAAAGATGGTTTAATTATTTGTCTGGGAATCATTTAATATTCATTTTTAAATTAAGAAATTTATGACCTAGAAGTCATACATGTAAAGAGTGGATTTGATTTCTTACTCGGTTCTACCATCATAATTTTTTCTTTACAAATTCTACCATCATAAAGTATTTCGCGAAGAAAGTTAGTGCATAAAGGCTTTCCGCATGATTCTTATGAATTTCACGATGTCATATATTTTTTACTTTTAAAATTAAATAGCTATTAGCGAATCGTGGATAACACCTTATATTATTACTTAATCATAATTTTATTTTAAACAATACTTGGATGATTTTTTTTTTACGATGATGAAGTGGTTATGAGCAACTTTAATTATATTTACGTTGATCATACAATAATAAAATAAATATAATCATAGTCAATAGTTATTCCAACCAAATTTTAGTCGAAATTGATAACGAAGGGTTAATAAATTTATTGTTAAAAAATCTATTTAAATATAAAAGGGTTAATCTTTTTATTCATTGTACTTATTTTTAACTATATATTTACGTTATTTTATATAACCATTTAGAATTTAAATATAATTTAATTATGCTAAAATTAAAAAAAGTATTACCAATCAAGCTTAGTGACTAATTATTTATCTTTATAAAATACTAATTTTTTAAATACATTTCTAAATTTATACATTTGTATCACTTTATTTAATTATTTTTACGTAAATTAACAAATTTTATGTAATTTTTATGATGTTGCTTTTTATTTTTTCTTATTACATTTGTCGAGTAGATATTAGATTCGATTAAATTTTTTTAATGCCGAAACTTTGTAAAACTTAATAACTTGTGTGTACAAGTGAAAGCTAGTTTCATGCTTGTTATTTTAAAGTGTTCTAAATCATGAACTAAAAAAGATTTTGAACAAAATTATGATTAAATATTAGGGTTGTAATTTTAGAACCTAGTAGTTTAATAAATTAATTTAAAAGTATATTTGGACTTCATGTAATTTACCTTAATGAAATATTTAGTCTGACTTTAATATTTTATCTAATTTTTTTATTTTGGGTATTAATAATAATAGAAAATCAAGATATTTTACATTGAGTTTTTTACTAAAAAAAAGTATCATGATTTTTAATATTAGTGGTGGATGGTCGGAGAATAAAACCGAAAAGGATAAATTTTATAAGAGGTGATTGGGTGAGTCACAGGAGAAAAATTCTTCATATAAATTTTGATCTAGATTATATGATTATAATTATGGTTCAGATCTAACCTTCTTTAAAAAAAATTTAATAAATTTATTTTTACCTAAAATTTTTTTCATATAACTCGACATGACACAAATGTGAAAGCGGCGTGACATGAATGTGAAAGAGTTTTAAAAACGGGCTTTATTTTTATAAAATAAAAACAAATTATTTATTTTGGGTTTTTCACCAATATTATATTGTGGATCTTGAAAGATATAAAAGATCTCACCCTAGTAGGGTATTTTTTTTATTTTTATTAAATTTGGGATATTATTATGATCGGAAGACCGAAATTAAAATTTAGGAACAAAACTTTATATACCTTTCGTCAAAAAAAAACTTTTCCCAATTTTTATTGTTAATGACAAATGTGCCTTGGTTAATTTTATAATAAAACATAAAAAATTAAAACAACTTAACCCAAAATTATAAAATAAATAAAATAATAAAAAAATTAATTTTTTACGTAAGCTATGAACAACAATCAACCAACAGCCCTTGGCTTGCTGGATTGGATTGCCTGAGTTCCGGGAGTAGCCGAATCTGACCACCTGTGCCTTAGGTAGCTGAATTTGACCTGGTTTGGCTGCATGCAATGGCTAGTTCCGTCGTTGACTTCTTTATTTTTTTGAAAAATTATTAAATTTAATCTTAAGAATATTTTGGATAATTTAAATTTCCCCTCTTTGAGGTAATTAGAATAAGATTGAAAAATATTTAACCCTTTGTGATAAAAAGCTCTCCAAAATTTTATTATTATTTCTTGTACATTGAAAGATTTTATTGCAAAATTTATCTTTAAACTCGATACGATCGGAAATAAACCAAGCCTGGTTTGACTTGACTTGAAATTAGTTTAGTTAAAACAAACTAACATTGAGCAAGTGAGTATTCTTTTGTTCAAAATATAGAAAGTAGTAGTTTAATAAATTAATTTAAAAATAAATTAAATATGAACAATGGGATACTTAGGGGTGTAAATGAGTCGAGTCGAGCCGAGCTGAGCCGATTAGGGATATTTTTGAATTCAACTTAATTTTTAGCAAATATATTTGTGTTTGTTTGAGTGTTTGACGAGCTTTGATATATTATGTATTAAGCTGAGCTTATCTAAAATTTATAGTATTTGAACTTAATTTGTGTTTAGGTCGAACTGAGCTAAGTTGAGCTCGAATTGAGCGAATATTTGTGCTTGACTCATATTCGACTTATATAGGATTAAAAAAAAATTTCCAACACTATATATATTTAATATGACCTCAATGATATTAATGAGCCGAGTCAAGTCGAATATTTATTCGAGTTTGAATATATTAAATTCGAGTTTCGAGCTAAGCAAGTAAAATATTCTTTAGCTGTTTATTGCTTAATGAACTATCTATTTTGAGTAGAATATTTTTTTAAATATGAAATTAACAAATCTGAGTTAAAGCCAAATCCAGCAAAGTATCAAAAGCTTCCGTGTTAACTTGGCTTGTTTACGTCATAAGGGATACTTAATAAATTTACACCCCTAGATTTACACAGTCACCAACTTTAGTAGAAGTGATTAATAAAATAAAATGATAATCAAAACATTTTATGAATTAGTGTTACTAAAAACCAACCAAAACCTTCCCCACTCCCCAAAGTCTGGGACATCTACGCTGCCGCCGTCTCTCTGCACTACTCCGTCGCTGGCCATGTCGGCCGTCCTCAACACCTTCGTCCGCCTCCGAACCCCTCCTCCTTTTTCCTCCTCCTCTCTCCGCCCTTCCCTTGCGACCGCCGCCCGGCCTCTCTGGTTCTCAAAGCCACCGGCTTTCTCCCAAACCGCCCATCTCCAGACATTATACAATGCCGGCTCTTTCGTCAATCGACCCCTCCTTCTCGGCCGCGGCGGCAGCCTTGTCGCCTGCTCCGCCGCTTCCCATGAAGACTCGGTATGCTGGTTTTACTATATTTATTGGTTTTTTCTTTTTTTTTTCTTTTTCTGGTGAACTGGAACTAGCGTTTCTGTGCGTTTTTGGAAATGAGTCTTTGATGCTTGTGATGTTTGGCTTTGTTTTGATGCATGTTAGTTGCAATCTTGTATCGTTTGTGGGGCTTGTTTGGCAATATTGTATAGTTTGTGGTTCTAGTTTAAGACTTTTATTTGATTGTTTTGAACTAAATGGCTAATAATTATAAAGTTGGTAGAAAGGGTGAATTTTCCACCTGATACCCAAATGGTGTTAGGGGCATGAGTCCTGAAGTAGGATTCACCTGATTAGAAATGGCAAAAATTTTCACAGTTGTTGGGAAAAAAATGTTCTTTTGATGTTTTTCATGTAATTGGATGTCCTTTTTTTTTTTTTTTATATTGGAATTGGTAAGGTTGTTTCTTTGACAATTTTGTATCAAGAAGCAGTCGGAAATTCAAGGTGAGACGGTGAAGAGTGATTTCAATTCCCATGAGTCGCAAGAAGCATGGCAGGAAACTTTGGAGGCTTTCAAGGAACAGGCCTTGAAGATGCAAGCTGTGTCACAAGAAGCGTATGAGGTGTACTCAAGAAAAGCCATGGAGATTTTGAAGGAAACTTCAGATCAGTGGAAGGTTCAATCAGAAAAAGCTAGACGTGAGATTGAACAAAGCAAACAACATCTGTCGACCATGATAGAAAATTCACCAGAAGTGAAGGATATTGTACAAACATATAGCTCATCAGCTAATGAACTGAGACGGCCATCTCAAATTCAGGACTTCCATGTTGGTATTCCTTATGGTATGTCTGACATATAAGTGGAAGCCCAGTGGTAGAACACCTTCTATTTAACGACAATAGCACAGTTGCCATTTGTTGCTGAGTTTTTACTTCTAGTTGGTTCTGTAAACTGTATTTGATTTGCAGGACTGTTTCTTTCTCTTGGAGGATTACTGTCCTTTATGTTGGTTGGAAGCATTTCAGCCATTCGATTTGGTGTAATTCTTGGTGGTGTGCTATTAGCGCTCAGTATATTGAATATGCGCCTATGGAAAGAAGGAAAACCGTCTTCCCTGTGTTTAATAGGTCAAGGAGGTTGGTAACCAACTATTTTGTGGTCTATGTTGTCTCCTATCTCACATTTTTAATCCATTTAAAATTTCTTTTCCTGTTAATATATTTGTTTTATGTTTTGGAGCAAATGCTGACTATATGTTTGCTTTGATAGCGATTGCTGTGATTATTTTCCTGAGGGAGTTGCGATACTTCTTTTATCAGGTAACTACAGCTGCTAGGCTCTTATTGTCCACCAAACATAAGATTTTTACATTCTGATGGGTATATTTACATTCATCCAATATAATTGCAGGGTGGCACTCATCTCAACGCTTGTATGACATTTCTAAGGTAAGTTTGCTGATTTTGATTTTTTGGTTGTAATATGCACTTAGATTACTTTATTTGACTATGAAGCTATAATAGTTGGAGAAATTTGCTGTTCGCTAAGGGATTTAATTTATAAACGAACTCAATCTACTAAATAGGCCTAGGTGGTATGGAACGTTTTCTCATTAAAATAGAAGATGCCTTTCTATATATTTGCAAAAAATTGTACTATGTATGCTTAGCTTGATGTAGGGTTTGTGGGCAAATGATTGTGCATAAGTTGAGTGAGCTTAGAATATATTAAAAGAAAGTGCAGCAATATTGATTGCTATATAAATTTCATTCTTTTAATAATTACCCGGTGAATATAATATGTTTTTTCTACTCACTAGACAAATAAACGGTTGATCTTCATTTATATATTTTCTTTCTATATTCATCTCTACAAAAACTTTTGTTATCTTGTTCGATGGGTTGGTTTGATTGTCAGTGGAGCAATTGCTGCCTTTTACTTGCTGAAGATTAGACGCGAAAGTTCCATAACTGGGAGCAGCCCAGAACCAGAGCAAAACTCTCAAAGCTAGAAAAAGGTGCTTATTGTTTCCTTGTCCACCTCCTAGTGTTTTCCCTTTCTTATCTAATCCTACTTGTTGCATTACCGTTGCTACATTAATTATCAATTGTATAGGTAACGCCTATTATTTCTTATTTGATGTCCTGAAGCTGATTGTTCAAAGTTTTTGTTATAATGTGCCGACCCAGATAATGTGATTTTCTCCCCCTGAAAATTTGGTTTGGAATTCCAGATAAAATATTTTAATAGATGAAGATTTTTTTGTTCTGATTCGTCTCCCTGTTTACCGTAGTTACTCAAGACTTTAGGCATAATGGGCAGCACGATTATCCAGGGGTATTTTAAGCTGGGGATACATTAAGATCGCGAAGTATATTGGGAGCGTTGGAATGGACGAGATATATCTGCGAAAAATTTCCAGGTGCCCCTCGACACCAGTGATCTTTTCTAAAATGTCTTAGCCAACACATGCATTTTCAACCTCGATTGTACTCGTATGGCGTGATGAATTTACATAGAGTGTTGTTTAGCATTTGAATTGTAGAATGGGAGGCAGTCCCAATTATAATATCCTTAAATATGCTTGGGGTTGCAAAGAACATGTGTTGAGGATTTGGTTGCTGAAGATCTGAAATCGATGATGAAAAATCTGGCCTTTTTGTTTTTCACAACATATTTAGTTTGTTGCTTATCTACTAATATTGAAAATGAGGAAAGTTGGATCAATATGCGTGGATAAAAAAGTTGGATCAATGCTGTGGATGCTTGTCTAAAATAATATTGAAGAATTTCCCAAAGAAAATGGACATTGAATGAGAACAGCGAAATAAAAGTAATCCTAACCGTAACATTTTTTAAGTTTTTGGAGATAGCAAAAAGCGATGATTTAGAGCCCAAAATGATGAAATCTCGTATGAATACGAGAATGGAGTCTTGTTCTGGAGAGAAACGGTATTACCCATGACTATGGTGGTGGTGGTGGCTGCATTCGTCCAGACCCAAACATTGCAGAAGAGGAAAGCAGGCAACAAATACGCATCTACCAATCCCTCTCAACACGCAGGCCATCAGAATACAAGGGAAACAACAGCAAGTTAGGAGAAGATCACTCTCATCCTGATGGTGATGGTGGTGGTGATGGTGTCCCATGGATCGATCCTCACTTCAACACACCCTTCCTTTTAATCTGTTATTACCAACACAAACTTGTTATATAAACTTTGGCATTGGATGAGGAAAAGAACCGATAAAGAATTCAGACAATGAACTTGGTTACGATTTACGAATACAATCGAAGAGAAGATGGTCTCACATTGAGGTCGAAGAGCGCACGTCGTATGATTCTGATGGGGAGAAGCAGCGCAAAGGTGGGTTTAGGATTGGCAGAGATCTCCATTTATATTGATATATAACGATAGTGACGACCAAACCCATTACCTTAGAGACAAAGAATCGGTTTGAGTTGTGGATTCAATTTGCTTAAGCGTGTTATTTATGTGTTGACTCAATTGAATGCGACCTGAGCCGATTTGCAGGGCTTGGGTGATTTATTATTTTATCGACTGTTTTAAAATAAATTGAAATAATTAATTAATATTTTTTATTATTTAAAAAATAATTTAAATTGCACCATTTTCATTTTAAAACGATCTTACTATATTTAAAAATAAAATTAATTGAAAGTGACGATCAAACGCATTGCCTTAGAGACAAAGAATCAATTTGGTTGTGGATTCAATTTGCTTAAGCGTGTTATTTGTATGATGACTTAATTGAATGCGACCGGAACTGATTCGCAGGGCTATTAGAGGTTGGGTGATTCATCATTTTATCAAAATTTTAAAATAAATTGAAATAATTAAATAAGATATTTTTATCATTTAAAAATAGTAAAAAATAATTTAAATTGCACCATTTTCATTTTTAAAATGATCTTACTATATTTAAAAATAAAATTAATTGAAAGTGACGATCAAACGCATTGCCTTAGAGACAAAGAATCAATTTGGTTGTGGATTCAATTTGCTTAAGCGTGTTATTTGTATGATGACTTAATTGAATGCGACCGGAACTGATTCGCAGGGCTATTAGAGGTTGGGTGATTCATCATTTTATCAAAATTTTAAAATAAATTGAAATAATTAAATAAGATATTTTTATCATTTAAAAATAGTAAAAAATAATTTAAATTGCACCATTTTCATTTTTAAAATGATCTTACTATATTTAAAAATAAAATTAATTGAAAGTGACGATCAAACGCATTGCCTTAGAGACAAAGAATCAATTTGGTTGTGGATTCAATTTGCTTAAGCGTGTTATTTGTATGATGACTTAATTGAATGCGACCGGAACTGATTCGCAGGGCTATTAGAGGTTGGGTGATTCATCATTTTATCAAAATTTTAAAATAAATTGAAATAATTAAATAAGATATTTTTATCATTTAAAAATAGTAAAAAATAATTTAAATTGCACCATTTTCATTTTTAAAATGATCTTACTATATTTAAAAATAAAATTAATTGAAAGTGACGATCAAACGCATTGCCTTAGAGACAAAGAATCAGTTTGGTTGTCGATTCAATTTGCTTAAGCGTGTTATTTGTGTGATGACTCAATTGCATTCGTAACTACAATTAATAGCAAATATATAATACACAACCCAGAGTACAAGACGAACTTAAGTCATTTTTCAAAATTAATTAATTAAATTAAATATTTATATTTTATTTTTAAATCATAATAGATATTAGATGTGAAGATTAAGTTAAGAAATCTCACACTCCATCAATATTTTTTTTAATTTTATCTTCAAAATCTCATAATCTTTCTTTGGCATATGACTAACAATCAAGCTAACACCCTAACAGAAACTGATATAGTTTACAATATAATATAGAATCAGGTTGATCTGAGATCATTTGAAACAATTTAGCCCAAACTATAAGCTTTTATCACTTTTTCAAAGACGATTGACCAAAAATTTTAATTTATAGTGTATTTCTACTAATAAGATTGAGTTTACCTCACTAGATATTATATATGAGACTATGTTAAAGTACCTTATAACAAATATTTAGGAATCCATTAATATATGAGATTAGGAATGAGAACAGAATGATGCTTCTAGATATATCGACGGGGAGTGTGCACATATTGGATTCTTATAGTTCACGTATATGGGTCCCTGTAAGTTCCCACTTGAAGCTCACAACTTTACCCTTAAATTTTAATAAATTTACTATACATTAATCAACATAATTAATCCTATCTGTCTCTAGTCATCAACTTATTTTTGGGTATTTTGCGAGCTACATATCAAGATATGGATTTTGTTTTAGTTATTGGTTACATCTCTCTATATATCTACCTTGAAAATCATTAAGGACACCGGGAGCTTGTCTCCGTCTTATGATGGTGCTCTGTCCTATGAGGTCATGGCTCGCCGAAATATAGCCAACTATAATAATAATGCCCTTCTTTTTCTTCGTCTTGTTCCAATATCTAAACCTGGTCGTATATTTTCTATCTTAATAGTAGATAAATTTAATAAAAGATATATGTATATATTAATCGTATGTGTGTTTTTCTAGGTCCAAACATATAAGTTTCGGTGTTCATACGTAATCCCCTCTAGCAATGCACTAACGGTAAAGTTGAAGGCATTTACCATTATTAAAGTGTGACAATGGATATCTATCCAAAATGACCAGTCATATTAGAAAGTGTAGGAACCTTTGTATGTACGAGACATTCCCATTTCTTACGAAGATGCGAGACATTCTAACATTCTCCTTAATGCAAGCCAACATGGACTTTCGTTTGTACTTCTTTTAAACTTATTTCTTTTTGGGCCCTTTACATGTTACAAAATTTTTTGGGCTTAATATAGACGTGATTGATCTGTCCAAAAAATGTGCATATAATTGGTGGGTTGCTATAATGTCATATTAAATTGGCCATAAGATTCTATCTAAAATGACCAGTCATATTTAAAAGGCGTAAGAACCCACACATTGTACAATACACCACCGATTACTATTCTAATAACTATTACCATTTATTAATCTTTTGAGTATTAACTGTTAGTACACTGTTTACAACTTTTCTGATCGCTGACAATTGCTATTGAGATTTGATCGTCAGCTAGCAATAGATAAATTTTGATTTGAACAACACAAGTCTTTGGCAATACAAATCTTTGGTGATAATAAATTTGGCCTCATTTCAATCATATATTTATTTTAAACCAACTTCCAAAAAGACAAAATAATATAGAATTTTAATTAAATATAATAATATTATTATTTCTTATTAATATTGATCAATATCATTATTCTTTTATTTTTTAAAATAAATAAAATAGCAAATTGGTAAAACAATAGTTGTAAACTATATCGGATACCATACAAGATTTTCAAAGGGTACATGGTATACTTGGTTCGGCCAGTTCAACCAGTTCACCCGGGTGGAACCGGATTTAAGGTATTATATCGGGCTCAATATATTAATAATATAATGTCTACTTAAAATATACAAGAGCCTCTTTTAATAGATTACATTAAACTTATATAAATAGCTCATATAAAATTAACAATTTCAGCAATCACAAAAATAATATAAACCAAGTATAAAAGTCATAAAACAAAACACAACCGCATTAATATGGATTAAACAAGTTACAATAAGTCCCTCAATAGTCCAGACGAACTATAATTTTACACATGGTCCATCGATCACAGTTATTGTTAAACATGATAGCGTAATAATAGTAACAATCAAGCATGATAACCTATCAATAAAATAATCAAACATGATAATCGAACAAAGATTATCAAACATTTATAAAAGCCAATCCCTTTTGTTTATAATTAGTGGTAGCAACTACATAATTGTGATAAAATGGCAATCAACAAACATAGCCAACCAACATATACAGCCAATCATCTTTATCTATTATTACAAAAAAAAATCAACGTACACAATGATAAATAATTACAGATACGAATACAAAACAAGAAAGCCAAGAAAAATCAACACTATTAAATCTTTGATCACAAAATCATGGAAAAGAAGAAAGATGAATTCATAAAGTAAAACTTTATCTTTGGGTTACCCGTTTGTTGCCTTGTATGGTTTGGGCCAGTCATATGTCGGTTCGAGTCGGTTTAGCTTTTAGACCATGAGTATGGGTCCAGATGACCATATGAGCATGTTATGGAGGCTAGTATGCCCGATATATAAATGATAACTTCAGTTATGCTATAGTAGAGCATAAATTATCATCGTATACTCGAGGTATATAGGTTGTAGGTAGAGTTAGCCCAGGGTTTTAGAAATATATATAGTTGTTGCAGCATTTAATACTCATTTCGATTTTTTCAAAGTATATCTTTTGCATGCATTTTAGCAATTTTAGATTACAGAATTACTTTAGTGAACCCAATTTTTATTTGAGTCTTAGATCATCACTATTTGAGTTCAGGGTTTTAAGGCCTATTTAGCTCACTCGCCTCAATTTTTGTTTGTAGAGCTTTCGTTAGGCTTTGAGTTAGTTTCAACTTTTGTTGGTGTCATGGTTGCAAGAATCGGAATCGGAATCGGAATCGGTTTTTCAGTGAATCGAAATCGGAATCGGGTAGAATCGGCCAAGAATCGGTTTTTTTTGAATCTGCTAAGAATCGGTCGGAATCGGAATTGGAATCAAAATCGGAATCGGAATCGGTTCGAACCTAAAAAAATATGAAAATTTGACAATTCATGACAGAAATAGTTGAAATACATAATTATATAATTTGTCAACATAAATACAAAAATTCAAGTATTTATACAACAATCATAAAGGTACGCAATTATGACAATACAACGACAGAGTCATACCTGAAAAAACAAATTTCATATGATTACAAACCTGGAAGAACATACCATATATCTAACACAATTTCATATGATTACATACCTAAAAGAACATTCACAATTTATCATTACAATTCCACAATGTCATTCACAATTTAATACAAGTCCAAAAAATGAATGTTTAGCACAATTCTAAATCATCTAATTCATCATCTGAAACATGTTCAGAGTTTGAATCATTATCACAAATGGGAAGAGTAGAGCTATCATTTGTGTGAACACGAGATCCTGATGTAGAAGGAGGCATAGAACCCGCAATCAGATGAAGTCCCTCAGGCTCAGGTGGCAAAGAGAAACCATCAGACGCAGTAGAACACGATCCAATTGCAGTTTTCAACGTGGTACCACTTTCATTCGCTGCAACTGCATCTTCGTCTTCACCATCATTGGTACCAAAGAAATCATCCTGCATAAAAAAAGTCTTACCCTATTCATTTCAATTCAAAAAAAATTCATACAGAAAATCATGAATGGGATATAATCTTTAGTTAAACATACCGATGGGGATGGGTTGTCCTGTTCTCCAACCGACTCATCTAACGAGTCTTCTAAACTCAAATGCTCACTAACCGCATCATATTTATGCCTCCACCTCAACTCTTTTTCTTTGACCCGCATGTTGTAATGAACATATACAAGATCATTGACTCTCTTCATGGCAAGTCGATTTCTTTTTTTGGTATGTGCTTGGTCAAAAGTACTCCAGTTACGTTCACAACCCGATGATGAAGAAGTTTGACTAAGTATTCTAATAGCTATCTTTTGTAGTTCGGGGTAATTTATACCATGTTGCTCCCACCATGATGCTACATTTGACAAATTGATTTACTTATAAGCTTGCTATAAAAATGAAATACGGAGAAATGTGGTATTTACCTGGGTGAAGGACTTTTCTGTTGGTAATTGCAAGAGAATGTCCAAAATCTCCTTTTGCATATACAAAATCGGACAACTAAAAAATATTAAAACAAATTTAGTAATCATATTTAGTTATACAAAACTTAAAAATAATAGTATCTTCACCTGCAAAGATGCCATGGATCAAGCTGCATCATTGACTTCCAAACGACAGTTGACATCAGTGAATGCACGATATACTTCGTTTGGCTACAAAATTAGTCCCAATCAAACATAAGCAATATGAAATTGTTAAAAAAAATTATAAAGGTATGTAAGTTAAATAAGAACATACAATGGTAGAGTTGGAGCGATAACGAGTTTGAGGATTAAGCATATATGCTGTAGCATGAAGAGGATGACAAAATTGATTTGCCCATCTCTTGGTGATAATATCAACAAATAACTTGTATTGCTCTACTTTCATGTCGTGGACCTCTTTTATTTTTTGGATAGTCATTTGCATTGCATCATAAACGAATGGCATCAAAGGTCTGTCATCACTGTCCACCAATCTCAAAAATCTCACAAGTGGCTCAATTGTTTTATGCACAAATTCCATCTTCTTCCAAAAATGTGCACTCAAGACAATCTCTTCAGCTACGATTCCATCCTCTTCTTTTGCAAACTTCGATGATGAATACATTTCAGAAACAAACATCTTTTTCAGTGCCTGCTTGTATTCTAGGAAGCTCGCAATCGTCAAAAAATGCGTAGCAAATCGAGTTGCGCCGGGTC
>JAVDBV010083199.1:0-24805 GCA_032619315.1 Piper longum | reverse complement strand
TTTAAAATGGTTAACCCAAGTTAAAGATCTATAGTCCATTCCCACTTATAAACAAGATCTTAGCCCGGTAGGTATTAGATGTGGGACTAAATTGAGGGATCTCACATGAGCACATGCCTTATCTGAAACCATGGCCGCCATCCCTCTTTCCATCTCTCACTGAAAAGCACGAAAACCATACATATATAGGTTTGGGTTGGGTTTAACAAAGTAGGCCCGAAGGCATCATGAGGTAGATCTGAATTTCAAAACATACTCAAGGGATCTCATCCTCGAGGGTTATTAATCTCGGAAAACTATTCGGCTAAATAGCCCGAGTTAGGTGGGATCCGATAAAACGCCACTTAACTCGTCCTACAAGTAGAAAACCAAATATTCGATGGAATAGAGCGCAAAATAGAGGTGAGTCCTAAACGGACCGGGTAGAAACTCCAAGCGTGTCATCGCGCCTAGGTGGCGAGCTCCTACTCCGTACCTACACATCAAATCTAAAAGCTAATGCCCGCTAAATAAATGATGCGTCAAACTAGTCTTAATTATCACACTCACAAGACAATCAGAATCAATCAACAACTCAATAATCATTAATGTAAATAATTCTAAATCATCCTATTCATATCAATTTTATCATGCTTTTCTAAATTACATCATAATCAACTATCATGCTCAACCTGCCTCATTAGTCACTTAATCCTTATCATTCTTAATCACATCATCTAACTCATCGTTTCATTCACATTTAGGCATTTATCATATCAATAACTCAACCCTAGCATGTTGTCTAACAATCATCAATTCTAAATAATAAACGTGGAGGTAATTACACCTCGTGTCGTTGGCAATCGGCGACAGCTAGGATTTCGTTTTGTGTGCGTCTCGAACCTCGAATGAGGCGCTCGACCACATCCAAAGCTTGACAGGGTTCGACTGGATGAACTCAATGAAAGACCCGGCGAATTCCATCAATCTGGTTTTCCGGCGGGTTTTCATGGTTTTTCGGCAACTCTCCAGTGGTTTTTTTGCGACAATTGCTGGTGGTGTCTACTGACCAAAAAGTGGTGGTACTGGGTACCATTGGAACCAGCTTGGCAAACCCGACACATCTGTGGTGTCGTCGTGGCCGATGGAGGCGGCGGCTCGCCGAAAACTAGTAAAACAGGGCCGCTAGTGGTGGGTGGCTAGATTCGGCTGGCCAGGGCGACGATCGCTGGCGGCGGGATCGGCGATGTGACCATGACGCGACCTCCGCGCTAGCCGCAGCAATCAAGCGTTGAAGGGGCTAGACGGTGGTCGGGGCCGGTCGTGGCAGCACGGCGACGTTGCGCAGGGGCGGAGAGGCGTCGACGGCGACGACGGCGGCGGCCACTCAAATGGAAGCGGGAATAGGGTTTGGGCAAGGAAGATGTGTAGGAAAAAAAAACAAGTTGGGTGGCAAACTCGTAGATATTACTTGACTCTTCTCCGGCTCAAGTTAAGAATAATAATTATGTCGTAGTAATTTTTTTAAAAAAAATCGGGAAAAATCCTATAAAATCAAACAAATACCAAAACATCATAATGATATGCTCTATGACTATCAACCCACCCAAACTGCCCGTAATGCATCCTAACGCGGTAAACGGCCTAACACTATTTCTACGATCAACAAATGAAGAAATCTAAAATCATTAACTGTATACTCTCATATATTTTGATAACTCATTCTCTGCTCATTCATGATATTATCATTACATACTCGGGTACACATGACCCTCATGGCTCATATACGCGACCAGCGTCGGCTCAATACACATGTTCTGAAATATGCTCAATTCGAACCGACTGCTGAACCGATCGGCTAACGACTATAAAACTGTGACTCGAATCATGGGTTTTACAACCTTCCCTCTTTATAAAAATTTCATCCTCGAAATTTTAACATGAGGAGGTTCTACTGAAACTGAAAACTGGATACACGTCAGTTGTATCTTCTACTCTTCACTAGTCATGTACATCATCCCTAACGGTAGTTGATATTTCTAAATTTCGAAATTTCAACTCAAACCGACTACTAAATCGATCGACTAATGACTATAAAACTGTAACTCGAATCATAGATTTTACAACCTTCCCTCCTTATAAAAATTTCATTCTCGAAATTTCAACATAAGGAGGTTCTACTGAAACTGAAACAGTGACTCGAATCATGGGTTTTACACAAATAGATTACTAAATATAAATATTGTTGATATTTCTATATTAGCTATCTTTTATATTATGCATTCTTTTTTGTAATATAGCTGATTTTGGCCTGGGATAGTTCTCGAGGTGTATTAATATTTATATAGTTTTAAATTTTTATTGTTATTGTTTATTATTAAGAAAAGATTGGAATATAATTGTATCCAAATTAAGTTCTCTTAAAAAAGTTGATAAATTGAACTTATATGTTAATAATTATAAATTTTTACCACAAAAGGGATAACATTTTTTTACATCATAAGATGGTGAAAAAATCAAGCAAAATTACCAAAGGAAGATGAAAAAAATATAAATTATCTAGAATATATCATTTTAAAAAATAAAATAAAACTCAATTTAATAAAACTATAACAATTTTTTAAAGAAAAATTATTTCAAAGGGTGATTGCTGGCCACCCCAAGGATCAGCTACCCTAGGGAGGCCTCTCGGCAGCTAGATCTTGCCTGGGCCGTGGGGTGGCTAGATTATTTAAAGAAAAAGTTGTTTTTTTTAATTAGAAGGTTGTTTTGTCAGTTATAAAAAAATTATTTTTTTTGATAATTATAACATATTTTCCCATCATCTGGTAATATGAAAAAATACCGGTCTTAGTAAAAATCTATAATAATTATATTACTTAAATTAAAATGTGTTACTTAAGATATATTTCTTAATTTAGGATTTCTCTACATTATTACTTTGAAATTTCTACTGAATTTATGATTTCTATTTATTATTGTTAATAATAATAATAATATTATTATTATTATTTATTCGAAAATACTCCATTTATAATTTATAAAAATTAAAATCTTAAAAAATTATGAATTCTATTAAAATTTTGTACTAAATTTACTCAATTTTATATCAGTTAAATTTTTAAAACTGATATTTTTGTTAATTTTTTATTTTATTAATATTTGTCATTAGTAAATTTAAAACATACCTTATTACCTTCTCTAATTAGAGAGGCTATAAGTGGTCGCCCTCTAGATGTGCCCTATGTTTTGTGTGTGTATATATAAAACACTGCCTAGAGTATGACCAGATTCTTATTTGCCACTTTAGTCTTCAAGTTTGCATTGAGCTCCATGGATTTTGGCCTGAGTGGAATTTGAGTAACACAAAAATTGACTTTTTCTTAGTTTAGTTTTTTATATAATTTAAAGTAAAATTTGTTTTAAGGTATTGAATATGGTATGGATTATATTCTAATTAGTTTGTTTGAACATTAAATTATTATATTTTGAAAAATATAAAATTATTATAATATCATGTAAAATCATCACTATGTCATATTTTGTATTATTTTGTTGATGTTTTTGTATAAAAATATATAAATTATTTGATCTAATGTATAATATCCACCTTCAAATTACGCTGAGACAACTAGAGGTGTGTTTGTGCAATCATATTTTAGTTCGAGTGTAATGAGGATGGTGTGGGTTGAACTAAGGAGTAGCATGGGTTCTATCTATAATTTTAAACGTTGGGTAAATATTAGAGAGATAAATTTTGATTTTTTCTCTTTTAAAAATAGTCAAATTTGTAAACTTATATTAGGCACGTCATTCATAAAACTTTCATATTAATCATGATCAAATCACTTTTATTTTAATTTAATGATAAAAATAACCATAAAGCTCTCATTTTTATTAAGAACAAGGTAGACAATGAATTAAATCTATAATCTTTGTTAACTTTGTATATAAAAAAATAAGAAGATTAGCTAATAAATGATGAATAAGCTCTAAAGTTATATCATCGATGAGTCAAAAAGTAAGAGGAAAAATTTTTAGATTTTTTATTTTGAATTTTGAATGATCAAAATTAAAAAAAAAACAATAAAGTTTATAAATTTTGAGTGTCCAAAATTTGAATTTGAAATTGTCATCGTAGAAATTAAAAAATTTTCATCTAATAAATTTTTTATTTGGAAATTTTTTTTTCTAAAAAAACTGAATATCATTCATCATACAGAACCTTAAAAAAATATTTGAGAAAATTCGAAGCCAATTTAAGGATAATTATATTAATAAAGTAAAAATTATGAGCGAAATATATTTAAAATATATGAATCGGAGATTTGGCCGTATCCGGTAAAATTTTAGATTTTGAAGGCGTAGAAAGCATTAAATTAAATATGGCCATTTATGACATTTTCATATTATCCACCCTTTCTATGGAATTCTCTAGACCAATTGTGGTGCCGTGGCCGAGGGTCGACCGTTAGCCATCTTCCCGACCGATCGACAACCTCGCCGCCGCCGCCGCCGCCGCCGCCGCCGCCATTTTTTCCTTGTTCGCAAGTAAGCAACACATAACCACCGTAGCAAAACCTCCGAGGAATCAGGGCCATGAATCCCCCTCGGGGCGATCGAGGCGACGGCGACGGCGCCGACGTCTACCTCGACGAAGACGACGTCATCCAAGAGATCAACATCGACGAAGAAGGTAGTCAGATCGAGTTGTAATTTACGTCCATCTGGCGTTTATCTGAATCTTGTAGTTGGATGTTGGTCAGGAGACTCTATCATCGTCGGTTGTGTTTGCCTCAATTCTCTTTTTTTTTTTTTTGTTTTTGTGTGTGTATTTTTTTCTCATTTTTTATATTTTTATTTTTGGTTTCAGTAGCTTAACTATTTGCTTAGCATATATGTGAACAATGGCTAGACCAAACAAATAAAAAACCAATATTTTCAACAGAGTAGAAGGAGAGAGAGGGATTCGAACTTGGTCTTTCCACGGAGGTTAATCTTTGTCTGCTAGACAAGAGGATAGCGGGTTAGACATTCTGTCTCCATTCCTAGTTTGGGCGGAGGGATCTTGAACTAAGAAATAGACCCTAGAAGCTAAAAGAG
The DNA here is from genome assembly GCA_032619315.1 of Piper longum. NCBI lineage: Eukaryota > Viridiplantae > Streptophyta > Magnoliopsida > Piperales > Piperaceae > Piper > Piper longum. The sequence goes on along the minus strand of JAVDBV010083199.1, from coordinate 19,723 downwards.
GGGTATCCTGAATAATTGGCAAATTTGTAGGTTCAATTGCTTCTGGATGCACGCGAATGGGAACGTTCAACAAGCTTAGTGGAATTGGCTCATCGTCTATACATAACGAATTGGTATGGTATATTCATACCATAACATATGAATAGTATGACTCGGTGTAATAATAGATTATGGCATCTACCAAATGTTGGGGACTTGGGATAGTAGCTCTATGTGCTGTAGCCTTGCTTCGCACAACTTAATTTTACTGTAGCTTGGTGTAATAGGTTATAGCATCTAGCAAATGTTGGGACCTGGGATAGTAGCTCTATTTGCTGTAGTCTTGCTTCGGACAACTTAATGTTACTATATAATGTTGGGGACTTGGGATAGTAGCTCTATGTGCTGTAGCCTTGCTTCGCACAACTTAATTTTACTGTAGCTTGGTGTAATAGGTTATAGCATCTAGCAAATGTTGGGACCTGGGATAGTAGCTCTATTTGCTGTAGTCTTGCTTCGGACAACTTAATGTTACTATATAATGTTGGGGACTTGGGATAGTAGCTCTATGTGCTGTAGCCTTGCTTCGCACAACTTAATTTTACTGTAGCTTGGTGTAATAGGTTATAGCATCTAGCAAATGTTGGGACCTGGGATAGTAGCTCTATTTGCTGTAGTCTTGCTTCGGACAACTTAATGTTACTATATAATGTTGGGGACTTGGGATAGTAGCTCTATGTGCTGTAGCCTTGCTTCGCACAACTTAATTTTACTGTAGCTTGGTGTAATAGGTTATAGCATCTAGCAAATGTTGGGACCTGGGATAGTAGCTCTATTTGCTGTAGTCTTGCTTCGGACAACTTAATGTTACTATATAATGTTGGGGACTTGGGATAGTAGCTCTATGTGCTGTAGCCTTGCTTCGCACAACTTAATTTTACTGTAGCTTGGTGTAATAGGTTATAGCATCTAGCAAATGTTGGGACCTGGGATAGTAGCTCTATTTGCTGTAGTCTTGCTTCGGACAACTTAATGTTACTATATAATGTTGGGGACTTGGGATAGTAGCTCTATGTGCTGTAGCCTTGCTTCGCACAACTTAATTTTACTGTAGCTTGGTGTAATAGGTTATAGCATCTAGCAAATGTTGGGACCTGGGATAGTAGCTCTATTTGCTGTAGTCTTGCTTCGGACAACTTAATGTTACTATATAATGTTGGGGACTTGGGATAGTAGCTCTATGTGCTGTAGCCTTGCTTCGCACAACTTAATTTTACTGTAGCTTGGTGTAATAGGTTATAGCATCTAGCAAATGTTGGGACCTGGGATAGTAGCTCTATTTGCTGTAGTCTTGCTTCGGACAACTTAATGTTACTATATAATGTTGGGGACTTGGGATAGTAGCTCTATGTGCTGTAGCCTTGCTTCGCACAACTTAATTTTACTGTAGCTTGGTGTAATAGGTTATAGCATCTAGCAAATGTTGGGACCTGGGATAGTAGCTCTATTTGCTGTAGTCTTGCTTCGGACAACTTAATGTTACTATATAATGTTGGGGACTTGGGATAGTAGCTCTATGTGCTGTAGCCTTGCTTCGCACAACTTAATTTTACTGTAGCTTGGTGTAATAGGTTATAGCATCTAGCAAATGTTGGGACCTGGGATAGTAGCTCTATTTGCTGTAGTCTTGCTTCGGACAACTTAATGTTACTATATAATGTTGGGGACTTGGGATAGTAGCTCTATGTGCTGTAGCCTTGCTTCGCACAACTTAATTTTACTGTAGCTTGGTGTAATAGGTTATAGCATCTAGCAAATGTTGGGACCTGGGATAGTAGCTCTATTTGCTGTAGTCTTGCTTCGGACAACTTAATGTTACTATATCTTGGTGTAATAGATTTTAGCATCTAGCAAATGTTGGGACCTTGGATAGTAGCTCCATGCGCTGTAGTCTTGCTTCAGACAGCTTAATTTTACTATATTTGTTACTTCCAAACTACGAGAATAGAATTTTGTTGCGTTTGTGACTTTTTTTTTTGTTTGTTTTGATGCTTTTGTTTTTAATGAGTTGATGCAGATCTTCCTGATGGGAGCGATGACGACGATGCACCGGGATCGCCTGATGGTGGCCACATTGGTGATCGTCTAATTGGATTCATCCCTTACTATATTTCCGTTTCTATTTGTAATTTTAATTGTTTGGTAATGAAAACTTGTTGTAAAATCATATGCAATGTATTGTTTTTATTTTGCCTGTTATTCTCCCATTTGAAGAGTAGATAAAGTGCTGAATTACTTTTGTGTTTACTTATTTATATTTCTTTGTGGATATAGATGACGACTCCATTCACACATTCACGGGTCATACTGGTGAGTACTCTATTTCTGATTGATGGGTATAACATGCTTGTTTTGCATTCTAGATGTGAGCTCTTTGAATTGGCTATGTGATGCTTGTGCACTGCGACAATGACTACTTATCCATGTGATACAGTTGTTTGTGGAAATAAGTGATTAGAAAAAAAGAAGAACTAAAACTGTGCAATTGAAGAAGCATGTCTTATGCAAGTTATCTAATGGATCCATGCCTTATGCAACACAAATGTATGATTCCAATTTATTTTCCATTTAGTTAGTTTCCCAAATGCCTCTGTTGTGTATTATTGACTACGAACCAACAATTATGGTGGATATTGAATCTTGTGGATATAATTCCTTTTTATTGTTAGTTTTTATAAGTTTCTTTAATATTAATACAGGTGAAGTCTATTCAGTTGCTTGCAACCCAGTACATTCTTCCATCGTTGCGACTGGAGGTGGTGACGATAAAGGTTTTGTATGGCAAATCGGTTCTGCTGAGACAAATATAGAACTATCAGGTGCAACAATATAATTGCATTCTTAAGTATTTCCTTGTAATTTGTTTTGTGTGTGTCATGCTTAAGTAAGAAGCTATTCCTGTTATCAAACTCTATTGGAAATTCTTACTCTTCTAATTGGACAACCTTGCTTGAAGGACATGGTGACTCTGTATCTTCTTTGGCCTTCAGTTCTGATGGACAGTTGCTGGCTTCTGGAAGTCTTGATGGGGTTGTTAAAGTGTGGGACACAGTGACTGGTTCTCTCAAGGGAGCGCTTGAGGGGCCTGGAGGCGGAATTGAGGTGTGATTGACACACATTTACGTTATTGAGAGTTTTTGTCCAGCTTTTATAAAATTGTTTTCATTGATCTTGTACAACGTTTCTAATATTGATCTTTACATGTGTAGTGGATTAAGTGGCACCGTGGAGGACATGTGGTGTTGGCAGGGTCAGAAGATTCCACTGCTTGGATGTGGAATGCTGACAGATGTGCCTTCATGAACATGTTTACTGGCCATGGAGGCTCAGTCACATGTGGTGATTTCACGCCTGATGGTAATGATATGCTTTTTTATGAAATTTTTACCTTGTTATAATTTAGTATCCATTTTGTAATTGTGACTTCCGCTTAAGCATTTTTTACACTTATAACAAACATTTTTCTTATGAAATCATATGAAATACATATTTAAGTAGATCAAAACATTATTGAATTTGATTAATGTGAATTATGTGAGTGCTTAAGTAATTAGACAGAGATGACATCAGAGATGCCATTTATAGTGCATCTAGGTTTAAATAGGTCAACCAATGCACAAAAGCTCCTCCATGTTTAGGATACGGTGAAGGGTCAGGTTGGACCACAAGAAATGGTGCATCTAGGTTCCCTTGGTTAAGATTGGGAGATGAAATAGTGTCATTCTTTGCTCTTATCGTGGAAATTATTAGTGATACTATTAATGCTCGTTTATGAAACCGAAGATAAGTATTTTTAGCCATGTTATGAAATAGAAATGTTTTTCTGGCCACCTATTATATTTGTTGGTTTTCTTAAATTTATTGGCTTATCATTTCTCTTCTATATGGAAGGTAAATATATTTGTACTGGTTCTGATGATGCTTCTTTGAGGATATGGAATCCGAAAACTGGAGAGATAAAGCATGTTATTAGAGGTAAACAATTTTCTTAAGATCAATCATTATTTCAAATGAACTCCGTCAATGCTTGTGTCTCCTTTTTCATTTGTGGATAACTGAATTGGGACTGATGGAATTATATTTGTGAGGATATAATATTGCTGGTCACTGGATGTAGGTTATATCTTGAGTAAACAGAACCTTGTATAGAATGATCTAAATTACATTAAAATAGGTTTTCTGAATTTTGAGGCTCATTTAGAGGTTTTTACCTTATTCCATAGAAAGTGGATCCTTTAATGAGGTTCTTAAAAGATCTAAATCACTATCTTTTATATATTGCAACTGATGTTGCCTTTGGCTTATGACGTGATGGCGTCAATCATATCGAGATGCTAGTATGAAGTCAGTGATCTTCTATTGGTTGGATTTGGTTCAACTAGCTACAGCTTGATCTGGCTTTGAATTAAGTGGCCAGCAAGTTTTATGATCCTGTTATGTGACCGTGACAGTTTAAAATGTCTTCTGACCTTTTTGGGAGTTTTCTGAGAAGAAAGCAGTTGAGTACTTTTGAATTATTGTTTGAATTCTTTCATTATATTTTGATAGGTCATCCATATCATTCCGATGGTTTAACATGCTTGTCAATATTTTCAAACTCTACCCTTGCTGTAACTGGTTCCAAAGATAGTTCTGTCCATGTTGTAAATATTGCAACGGGAAAGGTAAGTCTGTTTTATCGCAATTTTAAGTCAACTGAATTTTGACTGTTTTGAGTTCACTCTTCTCCCCTCCAAGATTGGAATGTCTGTCAATCACTATTTGATTTTCCTATAATTGTTGTCTATCTTCCCATCGGGTGTTGGCTTCTCCTAATCATTATTCTAGTTGCTACAATTTTGTCTGAATTGGCTGTCTCTAAAGATGAAATCAAGCCTGAGTCTGAATGTGTTTTAATGGATCTTCTCACATTGTCTGTTTTTTAATTAAAGACTGCTATTTCTACAAAAAAAATTATTGTCTAAATTTCCTTTGGCCTCTTTTTTGATAGGTTGTTACTTCTCTAAGTGGTCATTCTGATTCAGTAGAATCTATTGGTCTTTCACAAAGGTATGCCCCAATTGTTGATTGAGTTGCCACTTGACTAATTTTTAGAGATGGCAACTTCCAATCAGCAAAGGTTTTGTAATTGTGGTTTTATATTTTTGAAATTGGTGGCAACGATCTAGTGGTTTACAGGATTGTAATAGTGGGATGTGAAGTTGAAGTATTGAAGTGTTAACTAGCGTTTTCTATTTTAATGATTCCTCATTGAGATTTTAGTCATGTGATGGTGACAAACGTTTCAGAATAAACCAGAGAAGATATATGTAATGATAACTGTTCTAGGGTTCTTTTCTTTTTTTGATCTGCTTGTATTGACAACTTACGGCAATAAATGACACACGTCAGAGAATACTCCCCTTTTTCTTGAATAATGGTAATATTCACAATTTGAAGTAGTAGTTCATGTTACCAAATGTGCGATCCGTAGAACCTTTTTCACTTATTTTCTTTATCATTGTTGTCTATTTTCTGGTAAGTGAACTGACATATCTGGAAGTTACCATAATTGTTTAGTTATGGTAAACATTTTCTTTTCTGGGCGAGGTTGAGCTAACAAGATAAATGATAATTGTGATTCTGCATAGTTGATCTGCTTTTACACTCGAAATCAACATGCAACTTATGAGATGTAATTTATGTTCAATTTGATCGATGCAGCTATCCCTGGGTGGCAACGGCTGGATTGGATGAGAAGCTTATAGTTTGGGATGTGGAACATGCATTACCTCGCTGCACTTGCACCCACGAGGTTTGTTAAATTACTTGCAACTTTCACTACTCTGCTGGAAACTTGCAAATGGGATATTTCTATTAAAAAACGTCCATTTTACATGCCTGTTATAAGAATGCAGGCAGCCTGAATGCTCTTCCTTTTGTTTGAGCTCTCTATTTTCAAATTCTGTTTGGTAGAATGAAATGTTCACTTTCCCTTAGGACACTGTAACTTGCTTGTCATGGTTGGGCTCTTCCAAGTATATTGCAACTGGGTGCGGAAATGGGGAAGTGCTAGTTTGGGACAGCTTGTCTGGAAGTCGTGTGACAACGTTCAAGGGGCACTCTGATGCCATTCAATCCATTTCCATTTCTGCTGACGCAAGATTCTTGGTTTCTTGTTCCCTTGATGGAACGGCGCGGGTGTTCGATATTGCACAGTTCTCGTAATGCCACAGATCGAACCCCTCCTATTCTTGCTCTCTTTTGCCATTTGTTTTTGGTTTGGTCAAGTTGTGTGTTCTTATCAGCGGGGAATAGAATTGTAGTAATATGGTAATTTATTTTTCCTCGTTCTGTATTTGCCTATATTTACTTTTTATGATTGTTCAGTTTCCGCTAGGATTATAATCATTACAACTTCTCAGTCATTTGATGGTGGAGCTTGTATATCTAATTAAACCAGAAATTGTTTACTTGGTAAAAATTGCAGTGCTATTTTTACTTGTGTGTGCCATTTATTAAGATTTAAAGTGAAAAGCGTGTAATTGAATTATTGAACCAAGCTAGTTCTCGGTAGCTTAGAATTTGTTAAAAAAAAAAGATTTAGTATTTGCTTTCGTTTTTTTAAGTTGAATATATACTCAATTTCATATAAATGATGAACTAATTGGTTCTATGTGATTTGACGTTAATAATGAGCTATTATATAACTTGGGCAATGAAAAGCTCAACTCAAATTCACCTGTAAACTGGAATTTGACCTAAAAAAAGTTGGCTTAGGTTAGTACAGTTTACTTAAGTTACTCTTGTAAAATTTTCCAAACTTTTAGCTTTTACAAAATGGCCGGTTCAGTTTTTGGCCGGTTCAGTTTTAAATCTTTGCTAATTTAACATAACCACTTCTAGTGAATTTTTAAGCCACTCAAAACCTTTTACTTGAAAAATATTATCTTTATATCAAATTATCAAATATAATTCCGTTTTGATTACTTTTAACTAGTTGTTATTATTGTTATTAACTAATTATTATCTTTAATATCTGATATAGGTAGGCTACGGCTTACTGACGTGGCCGAACAGGAGCCGTCCGATGGAATCACGCGAGCGTGCCAACAAATGACCGATGCACGCGCCGCACGAGCGAAACCCTTACCACCTTCCCCCTCCTCCCCCGCCGCCGGCGACGGCCTCCGCCGCCCATCCACGCCTTCCCAGCCACGGCGCAGCATCGCCGGAGGATCCCCACCGAGTCGCCGCCGGAATCCGCCCGGCGTACCAGTATCGAAGAAGAGCTCCGGCTTCAAAGATCTGGTTTTTCCGGCGGGGGTGGTTCTTCTGATGGTTTCGACGGGCCGGAGGTGGAAGGCCCTTGGAGCTGCTCCAGATTTCATCATCCTTGAAGCGAGTAATGGGGGATCGTTGGGGAGTTGGGAGTGGTTAGGGTTCTTCTTCGCCACATTCCTACCTCGGATCACCCAATCGCGGAATTGAGTTGTTGGAAGCTCGTCGGAGGAGGCAATTCTCTGAAAAGGTACGATTTTTCAATGTTTGGTATGGTTTTTGTCGGAGTTTCTTGTTTACCGGCTCTGATCGACGGTGGAATTAGGGTTCTTGTTTGCCGCATCTCGACCTAAAATCGCCTAATTGCGGAATCGAGCTGTCGGAGGAAGCAATTTGCGAAAAAGGTACGATCTTTCGATGTCTGGCAGTTCTCCGATTAGACCGCTGAATTAGGGTTTTTCCATGGCGCAGGAAATGGAGAGGTTGATGGGCGGGGTGAGCGAGGACGAGTACGACGACATGGATGGCGGAGTGAAGGAGGAGGAGGACGACGAGGACGAGGAGGAGAAGGCCATGGCGGCGGCAGTCATGGCAACCAGCAGCGGCGGCGGCGTCATGGACATGGACGCCGCGAGGACGGCCGGTGCACCGGATGCGCCAGGCGGCGGCGCTCGGCGGTGCCGGCCGAAGGAGGAGAAGGAGAGGACGAAGCTCCGGGAGCGGCAACGGCGGGCCATCACCGCCCGAATCCTGGCCGGGCTGAGACGCCACGGGAACTACAAACTCCGTGTCCGAGCCGACATCAACGATGTGATTGCCTCGCTGGCCCGTGAGGCCGGGTGGGTGGTCCTCCCCGACGGCACCACCTTCCCTTCAAAATCCCAGGTGAAGCCATCCTTCTCTTCTTCTTCAAAAAAAAATCAGACATCAGAAATCTCATTACCTCTGTATAAATCTGTAGTATGTGTATACATCTATATATATATATATATTTATATATGTAGTTGTACTCTACGACACGCCTAATATTCTCTGTCTGTCATGACCAAGTAAGATTAGATGAAACGTGTGTAAGGTTGGAGATGACTGCTTGCACGAGTAGTCTTTTATATTCATGCAATCCACCTCAAAGTGTTGTCTTTTGGTTTGCATGTGAATCTTCTGCCCTTTTTTTCTTAATCCAAGTAAGAATGTGAATCTTTTTTTGATTTGTGATAGACGATGCGTTAACTGCCATTTGGCGTGCTCAGTTGCTTCCACATGTTGTCACAGATTGTTGGTTATAAGACAGTGTGAAGTCTGATGGATGATGATGTGCAACGTGGTTTTTGATGATTTGTGTGTCAGGGCACGAGGACGGATGGACAGCCGAATTCGGCTTCGTCACTCATGGTGCAGGTGACCCCGCCGCCTCCGTTGAGGGGGGCATCTACTCATGCTCATTTCAATTCCGTAGAGTACCGTCCGAAGAGCGTCTACGTGCCCCGCTCTGTGTCGACGTTTGATTGTGTCAATTCAAGGATGCTAAAACACAAGGGGGATAGGAATGATAATATACCATTGCTTGCAAGGGACATGGATGCCATGGATGAAAAGCTGGTACGGAGGCTCTTCTATCGGAATACGTTTTTTCTTCGCACGTGTGGGCTTCTGTTTAATATTTACTTCAACAGCTCTGCTTCATGTTCAGAAAGGGGTTCCTCGAGAGCACAAGCTTAAGATGCTTCTTAGCATTTTTTTGTTTTTTTTTTTTATCATGTTATGGGTTCTCAGCATTTTCCTGTGTATTTTTAGATAATGACCGCACAATCAAGGATGCATGAACGAGATTTTTTTGGCACGCCTTATGTTCCAGTTTATGTAATGTTACCTGTGAGTAACCTCTCTCTCTCTCTGTATATCTTTACTTCGTTTTTAGCGTTTACATTCTCTCGCTTTTCTTTTTTTCTTTTTTTTTTTGTCTAGCTGGGCGTTATCAATATAAAGTGCGAACTGGTTGACCCAGATGGGTTAGTAAAGCAACTCAGAGTCTTGAAGTCTATTAATGTCGATGGCGTGATGGTTAATTGCTGGTGGGGCATAGTTGAGGCACATGCTCCGCAAGAGTACAATTGGAATGGTTACAAGAAACTTTTTCAAATTATTCGTGATCTCAATCTAAAAGTGCAGGTGAACTTCAATTTCATTTTTTCTGACTTAGATATGCTGTCTTCATTTCAATTTTCATGTTTATTCTCTCTTTCATATTCTTTTGTTGAAGAAATGACACAATCTGGATCTTTTAAATGTTTACATATATTATTAGTTTCTTGATAGTTTTGCTTTGTGATCAAAATTTTGCATGCCATGGTTTGGTCATCCTCTGATTTTTTTTCTTTTCACTATAGATGTTAATGGTAGCATGCTTTTCACTTATTTTCTATTTTTTTAACATATACGTGATGCACTCAGGTGATAATGTCGTTCCATGAATGTGGAGGAAATGTTGGTGATGATGTATGCATTCCACTTCCTCATTGGGTGGCAGAAATTGGCCGATCCAATCCAGATATTTTTTTCACTGATAGAGAAGGAAGGCGCAATCCTGAATGTCTTACATGGGGCATTGACAAAGAAAGGGTTTTAAAGGGACGAACTGCTTTAGAGGTATGATCTGTTTTCTTTCTTATTTTTTAAATAAAGTTTTTTGGGACATAGCATTTGATACTAATGGCTGAATTTTCGCTTCTCTTTTCTCTTTTGAGGTTAAGATCCTGGTTTGTCGAACAATATAATGTGGCTCACTTTGGCTTCGGACATTAGAGCTTTTAGTTATATGTTCCTTTTTGAATTTGTTCCATTATGTATGTTCATATCATACAGTACTCCTAGAACGTTTCTCATTTTTAATTCAATAATGGGTCACTTGTCTGATAAAGTCAGTATCTGTTTATTCATTTATCTTGTCCACTGACGATGTAGGTGTATTTTGATTTCATGAGAAGCTTCCGCATTGAATTTGATGTTTTGTTCACGGATGGTGCTATCTCTGAGGTTGAAGTTGGATTGGGTCCTTGTGGAGAGTTAAGATATCCATCTTATCCTGTAAAGCATGGTTGGAGATACCCTGGCATTGGGGAATTCCAGGTATTTTTCATGATTTGACTGCTTTTTTGTTCAATGATTTTGCGTTCATGTGTTGATACAATCATCTGCATCTTGCAAAAAAATGCAGTGCTATGATCAGTACTTAATGAAGACTTTGAGAAAGGCTGCGGAAGTTAGAGGCCACACATTTTGGGCGAGGGGACCTGATAATGCTGGTATATATAATTGTCAGCCGCATGAAACTAGTTTCTTTTGTGATGGAGGTGACTATAACAGCTTCTATGGGAGGTTTTTCCTTAATTGGTATTCTCAAGTATTGGTGGATCATGGTGATCATGTACTATCATTGGCTAAATTGGCATTTGATGGAACATGTATTGTTGCAAAGGTAAATGCAAAAGAGAATAATATATCAATAGAAGTCTCCTGTGGAAAGAGATGATAAATTGCCTTTAAAACCTATATTCCACGTGAGTACTACATACAAATCAAGAGTTGATTGACCTAATATATTTGTTTTGAGTAAAGGTAGCTTTCATTCAATCGTGTTTCTGTTCTTTTGTTATGGACGATCTGTAAAAATATGAATTTAGTTGGTGAAGCGATTAGACACAGTTTTTGGCTTTTGCAAAACATATGATGAATAAATAATGCTTGTGAAATTTTTACCTTGTTCGATTCCCTCAACAGTTACTTTCTTTGAGGTTTGAACTTAAATGACATTTTAGTTGAAACCAAATGCTTCTTGTTTGTGTGATTTATATGTTACGAGTGTCTTCTATGAGAGGCATATCTTCTTGCAGCATGAACAATTGCATGCTCTGTGAATTTTTTGCGTATTGCCAATGTGCAAAATCTGAAATATTACTTTGATGGATTTTATTATGGCAGGAATTGTGCATATGACATGGCTCATTTAGGTTAAATGTTGCGGCATTATTTATTGATGAAGTTTGCATGCATAATTGTAACACTTGTGGGGACCAGTTTTCAGGTATTTCTTGGTGGTATAAAACAGCAAGCCATGCTGCTGAAATGACTGCTGGATTTTACAATCCCGGCAATAGAGATGGGTATGCTGGAATTGTCACAATGTTAAAGAAACATGGAGTGACCCTAAATTTTTCATGTGCTGAAACACAAACGTTGAGTGAACATGAGGAACTGCGAGAAGCTTTTGCCGATCCTACGGGATTGTTTTGGCAGGTACAAGCAAGTGAAAAGATTCTTCTTTAGGTTGAGTATCATTTCTGAATATTCTGAATATGCATGTTCCAAGAATAGTTGCTCAAATAGCGTTAATAGGCTTATTCATAGGGAATCAATTATGGTTTTTGCCTAGCATTCATTACGCTTAAGTATATGAGATTGAGAACAGCACTTGATTTTCATGGGATATCAATTTTCTTTTCAATGAAAATCTGCTATCTTTTGGGGAGAGCTGTTCTGAAGTATTTGATTCATGTTTTGTTGAAGGCCCGTTTGCAAATAAAGACAAACTTTGATTTAGGCTTAATTTGCAAATGTTAGAAAATATATTTATTACATCCTTAATTCGCGGAAATAACATCTTAGTGACTGTGACCTTTAAAAAATGGGAAAAAAATGGTAACCGTTGATTTTGCAGGTGTTATATGCTGCCTGGGATGCTGGGATTTCTGTTACCAGTGAGAACACTTTATCTTGTCACGACAGAGATGATTATAACAGGATATTGAACATTGTGAAACCAATGAATGATCCAGATGGGAGACACTTGCATTCCTTTACCTACTTAAGGCTCGGTCCTGTTCTCATGGAGAGAAATAACTTTGCAGAGTTCAAACAATTCGTCAAGAGAATGCATGGTAAGTAAAGTATATATGTTTCGAAAATGACATATCTCATGATGTCCAAAAGGATATTGTTGGGTAATCAGCATTTTAATGGGGTCTTCTTACTCTTTCCGTCACTTGTGTTGGCTGACATTGAAGAATTGCATATTTCCTTTACAGGGGGAGTTATGGATCTTTAGCTGTAGGGTAAAAAATGCGGAGGGAGTTAATTGTAAATTTTGTAGAAAGCGAGCTGATTTTCTATAAATTATTTTTTTCTGGTTCCCGAATTTATGATGATTATAATTGTTGATAGCCGGTGACCAATGGAGCAAATGCATTGTTTCACCTTCTTACTTTCTGTATAAAGTATACGTTGAGTTAAATGGAAATCATATTTTTTGTTCTGTAACAACATACCTTAATTGTTGATTTCTTAGTTATGGTTAAAGTTGCTAGTTTATGCAGAAAACAATAAAAGCTTATCCAGTAAATAACTTTTAACATTTTTAAGTCCATCCCAATTGGTAGAAAATAAGAAAATTGGAACTGGGCAAAAGTTTTTATAAATAAATTTCTTCTTCATAATGATAAACATAGATATAAATAATTTTTTTGTTTACGATTCAATTGATCAAATATTATTATTTTTTATTTTTATTTTTATTTTTAATCAATTGATGAACTTGATACACAAAAGAATAAATGGATTTGCAAGGAAACGCTAGGCATCAACTGTTGGCTACTGCTCTTACCTGAAAAATGGGATGCAACAGTGTAAAGAGTGCAGAGCTGCCACGATGGCAATGACTCAAAATCTTCTAAATTAAGATATAAATACATTTTTACCTCATGATAAAATAATGAATTTTTCTTATACCAATTAAAGAACTTGATAATACACAAAAATAAATGGATTTTACATGATAACAGTATCCATCAACTGTTGGAAGAGGAGGATTTTTTCAGCACCATGTGGCCAGATTCATCCTTCTCAAACAGTCTTTCAATCAGCTCATCCCAACTCTCCCTCTTGCGGTTCTTCCTTGAGGACCCTGTTAATAATGTTTCACCATGCCGACCGGAGTTTTCGCTGTCGCTAACATTGAATGTACCATACTGAGAGGGAGAGTATGCATGCGGAACGGCCAGCGTTACTGCCCGTTGAAGTGCGGCCCTGTATTCTTCGCTGTGCTCTCTTTCGAGGGTCTGTTGTTTCTCCATACTTTGCTTTGGGGGGATCTCCATTGTTTTCTCCTTCTCCATCATCATCTGATATCAAGCATCAATAGTTCAGTGTAATCACCACCACAGTTAATCAGAAACAGTTTTTTTAGCACGATCAGCAGATTGGTTTAATGTCGGCTAATATGATTTATATAATTACAGCAGAAGAGTAAAAGGGCACCATCCATTTGTTTCCTTTCTATGGTTTCAGATTCCTTCTTCATTTTCATAAGGACAAATTGTTCTCTGGCTTTGAAAATGAAAATTATTTATAAGTTGACATATTTGATTGTAGTTTAGTTATGACTCACATCTAGGGCCCTTTGGGCTTCTCTTTCAATCCAAATAATAGCATGATCTGATGTGGCATTGCAAGAAAGTACAATATGCTCGAATCTCCCATCAACAGGTACTGCTGTTCGAACAACCGGAGGAAATCTCCCCAACCTAAAATCAGTGATGACAAATTCAAGTATCAATCTTTGTTTGTCTATTTTGCAGATTCAACAAAGTAGCTCTTCAGTAAATGTAGCATCGTAACAACATACCGACACGGAAATGAAGGAAAGTTGCACATTGAAAGTACAGTGCATTTTCATTTCTTTTGAGATGTTTAACGTTCACCACAATTGAATTATGAATCATAATAAAATCACTAGATATTGTATGTCGAAAAGAAAAAAATGCATTTGGCCAATGAATTTGCCCTCACACACTACCTGAAAGGCTTTCTCTCTACAATATGATAGAGCCGGCCTGGAGCATATAACCTTCGTGGATCTCTTATCATCTTTGATTCAGGAATGCAAGTATCTCTTAAACATCTGAGACATAGCAAGCAGGGCAAACTGTGTAGGAAAGGAAAAGAGATTTGTTTAAGATCAATTTTTCAATGAAAGGAGAGCATTTCCGAGATTACAACAGCACATATTTCTAAGAAGGTTGGTCTTTTTAATTGTCATTATGAAGATTATGATCAAATATTTGTTTTAACATGCATAAGGAAATGCATTTGCTAAAAATAATATGAAATAAATTGGAAAAATAATTGTAGTGTAGCACTTGCAACTTGTCCTGTGAAAATATTCAACTAAAGGTGCTATAAGATGAAGACAGTACATTGTCCATAAGTCCATCATGTAGAGGAGGCTTATTGCTGAAGTTTTCATATTTTTCTACAGTTCCTCATTAAAAATATGGTTGACACAATTATTTAACCGTGCAAACTTGCTGACTAGTTATTTTTCACGAAATAATGATAAATTATTTGTTTCAAATGGTTCCATCAAACTTGAAGGTTTAAATATTTGTGCATTGATAAAATAAATAAATAAATCAAAGAATTGGCAAAAGAGACTCACCAGAAAAGAGATTTAAAAATGTCCTCAAGTGGTGTGGCGGTTCGTGGCAAAAAATCATCCTGGATTAATGAACTGCTTAGAGCAATACCCAAAAGCTAAAGATTAAAAAATATATATTATACATATTAATGTAAAGTTGAATATAGTTATAAATATACACATTATAAAGCCAATATTATCTTACAGAGTCTATGATTGCTTTGAATCTCAGTGAGAGGATCTAGCTCACTGTCCCCAACAAATGGAACATGATGTTTGTCATACAATGTACAGCATGTCAAGCGTATGAAAAGAAACAAATGCAGTAAGAAGCCGGCGCAAAATCTTTCTTGTGAAAACAAAGGGATCAACACAAACTAGAATTACCACGCTAGAAACTATCAAAACCCTGGGGAATCATCAGAGTGACTGATATATTTAACCATCATAGGAATCATCACCCAAATTATTTAAAGGTTACTGCTCCTAGTCTCATTCATAACATATAGCTGGGTGCAAGTTTCTTTCTTATGGGTATCCACAATTTGCAATGTATTTTTTGCAAACTCAGAAAATGTTCAATTTCATTTACTCCATAACCATAAACTTAGTCACAAACACTAACATTTTCAACTCATCTTATAGTGTTGCAGTGCTCATCCATTTGGATAATATGTGTCGAAGGACCAGCATAAATTGTTTTTATTTAGTTCAAAACTTCATTTACACGCATTAAACTGCCTTATTTTCACTGCCCATTCTGGAGGATGCTGTTACTCTGCATGGTGTATTAGGTACAAGAGAGTATTTACTTAGAAGATAAAGGTAACTAATAATAGCAATAAATATATACCTGAAGCACAACTGAGTTGATGACATCTGCATATCGAACAGCCAAATTAAGCGACATACACCTTGCTGGAGCAATTGCATAACATCTAATTCTCTTCCTCTCTATGTTACCCAATCTGTCTCTATTTTGAGCAACAACCATAGCCAACAAAGCTGCCACTCCCGATCCAAGCGAGTGCCCACTAAACGTGAGAGTATAATTTGGATGTTTTTCTAGCAGCTCCCTCAAGAGATCACATTCCTGATCCAAAACCCACCCTGCAGCTTTCAAAAGGCCGTTATGAACATAACCACCATCAAATTTTCGCTGCCCAAGTCTGTTATCCAACAATACAGCATAGTCACTCTCTCTGGCCAAATTGAGGCCTCTCAAAGCAAGTACTACATCACCATGATCATGGTCAAGGTAAATAATGTATGGCGGTGCTCGGCCTTCAGTGTCTTCATAAGTCTTGCGCCGGATCACCCAGTCGGGATTAATGCGATATCCCCCGGGAGGAGCCCATTGTGGGTGGTAAAGATCATCTTCATAAACAGCTAGAACAAGGCGGCAAAGACGAGGCACTGGCTCAAACTCCTGAGCAGATGCCAGGCCCCAGTTTTCACTGTCATGCCCAGCAGTGTGTAGGCAACGTTTCCAAGCCCACCGAGCACAGGCCAGGCAATAGACACATTCAAGGAGGGGAATGCCGCAAACAAGCGACATATGGAATAAATGTCGACTAAACCTTAATCATCTATACAAAGATCAAAACTTTCGAGTTGGAATGCACTTTAGGCAGCGACAAAGATCGACCATCCAGCAAAAAACCAATGAGTAACTTCCCAACAACATACTATCAGTAGCTTAGTTTTTTGCTGCCGAGCTAGCAAGATCTAACGTTTTTTTGATCCAGAGATTGAAATTGAACGCCGTACGGATAATATTCACAAAGTCAACAATCCAATGACAAGCAAGCAAATTTTTATTTTTATTTTCCAAGCAACGACTTTTGATTCTTTCACCAACTGGAAATCCCAAACTATAACAAAAAAAAAAACTCAAGATTTCCGCAAAAATTTAAAAGCTTTTCTCACATGGAACTTGTTACTTTCCAAAAATAATTTATCTTTGATTGCCAGCAAAACTACCAACAAACAAATTCCAATCGTCCACATCCGAGACCCCAAAACTTCTCCACACACAAACACCACAACAACAGATCAATCAACCCAACACCAGAGGCATGCAAAAATTAAACCGAATCAGATTAACTGCAGAGAAAGTACCAAGATTTACACAGGATCATCAGAAAGAACAGCAGCTGAGTCAGAAGAAGAGCTGAGCAACAAGGAGAAGCTGCCAACAGGTAGAGAAGCAGACATGAGATGGGTAATGTTGTTTTGTCATGAACTAGCAATGGGTGGGGAATGGGGAGGGAGGGAAGTGATAACAAGGGGAGAGGTAGATGCACACAAGCTCACTTGCTGGTCAAATGGTTGTGGGAGAAGAGTAGGACACAGCCTTGACACCAAACCAAGCATGAGGAGACAAACTACAATGACTGTCTAGTAGTCTCCCTGGATTTTATTTATAAATAATTTATAATTATAATTTTAATAATAGAGATTAAGATTTTGTGTTGTTTGATTCAGGTCGAAAAGCTTGATTTGAACTCCGATCGAATGACCAAGAGTTTGTGTATGCTGACAGGTTGGAGATGGTGTAAGAAAAAAAAATTTGTAAGTAGTTTATATGCATGGATTTAAATATTGTATCAGGGAGAGATATATTTAGTCCGGGTTAAATCAAATTAAATTAGATTTTTAAATTATAAATAAAATATTTTATTAAATATTAAAATTATATTTTTTATTAAAATTTATTATCTATTATCTATTATTATTATATACTTACTGTAATTTCACACCTTTTAATATATTTTTTTCGTGTCTATAAAAAAATTTATTCTTTACCGTTCATTTTATATTTTTTAATAGCCATTTTTACTGTCTTTTTATGATATTTTTATGCTCTATTGTGACCATTTTTTATACCTTTATTGTATCTAATTTTGTAATTAATAGATGCAAGTTTTCAAATGGGTATAACTTTTTTATTCTAAAATCATTTATTACGACAATTATCATCTTCTACCAATGAAAATATCTATTATTTTTATTTTGTATATTATATGAAATTGGATAAAATTTTCTTAGAGATTTTATATAAAATTTTCTATCACAATTAAGTGTCTTGCAATTATAACTTTTTGACTTTAAAGTTAGTTATTTTTAACCGTCATTATTTTCTACTAATAAAAATATCAATTACTTTCATTTTTTATATTATAATTAAAATTTTGTGATATATTTTTTTGGAAAGTACTCTCATCCTCTTGGTATCCTTACTTTGACCATATTAATTATAAACATAATTTTAGCCATAGAAGTTGTGGTTTTTATATTTGATTGAGGTCGAAAAGCTTGATTTGAACTTTGATGGATTGACTGCAAGTTTATGTATACTAACTGGCCGAAAACAATGTAAGAAAAAAAAATGGTAAAGAGTGTTATATTCACAAAATTAAATATTGTGTCGTTGACTATACTAGGTTTTTATACGATAGGAAGTATATTGGATTTAATTAGATCAACCCGGATTAAGCCATATTTAAAAAGAGAATAATTAATATCAGGTGATGTTTTTATATAAATTTATTTTAGTACCAATTATTAGATTACAAGAACTATTAGATGACAAGGGTATTTTTATCGGTATAAAATTAATTACAGCCTTGTGACAATTTTATCACTTGCACACAGACTAATGGAGAACAAAACATTAGTATTGCATTACACCAAGTAGCTAGCAAGTCAAATTTACTATTCTCTGATCTTATTATTATTATTTACATATGATGTAATAATTATAATTAGTAGTAACTAGAACATCTATCTGTGTGTTCATCTTCTGTTTGGTGAAAGCGTGATGACCAATGGTGCAAGCGAAAGGAATCAGTGTATGTTGAAAAAAATCCCCCAAAATTAGAGTTCAACAATAGCGAACACAAGATATGAGAAAAATATGCCTGAAAAATAGAATAGAACAAAACCACAAAAGAACAGAGATTTAAAGTGGAAAACCCTCTTTCAATCGAGAGTCAAAAAACCACGGGGCAACAACGAACAATTCACTACTTCAACCAAAGATTACAGTCATCAAACATATAAAGATGTACAAGAAGATAATTCACACACCTTATACTATTGAGATTACAAGATTTCACTCTCTCTCAACACTCCGTATAAGATTAAACTTGTGAATTATTTCCATCTTCTTTTATCTCTATATCTCACTCTCTATCTTTCTCTTGCTTACATTTTTTCCTGCTTGTCTTGTCTTTGGAATGAGGCCAATGAAGCTCAATTTATAGAGAAACTTTGAGACCCTTCATCCTCCATAGAATAACTAACAGCCACCTCTGTTAATATTCCGAGATTTCTTTAGTATTTCGAGTGTGACAATGGGCTACATATTATTAATATAATTGCACATATTAACAATCTCCCACTTGGAGTCCGATTGGAACACATCATTCCGATTCTTCCTCCACTTGTTCGTTGTATAAGTCCACCTGCATGTTACTGCAAGTTCACCAAAGTTGAGCAAAAGCTCAACTTTCGTCCCTCCACCGGTTTAGTCAACATGTCCGCCAGATTCTTTTTGCCATCTATCTTCTCCAACTTCAGTTTACGTTCTTCTAACAAAGATCTGATAAAATGATACCTCAACTGAATATGCTTGGTCCTAGAATGAAATGCTGAGTTCTTAGCTAAATGGATTGCACTTTGCTTATCACTGTACAATCTGCAATCAACCCCATTAAAACCTAACTCATTCATTAAAGTTTTAATCCAAATATATTCCTTGCTAGCTTCTGTAGCAGCCACATATTCAGCCTCAGTTGAAAATAGAGCAACTATCTTTTGCAATTTGGAAACCCAACTCACTGCGGTTCCACCAACTGTAAAGATGTATCCAGATGTACTCCTACCATTGTCTCTATTTCCAGCATGGTCCGAGTCTACATAACCTTCCACATCAATATTATCACCCCCAAA
>JAVDBV010083198.1:0-17504 GCA_032619315.1 Piper longum | reverse complement strand
TAGTAGATTATCGAACGGTTCGGTCGCCAGTAGCATTTCCGGGTCGGTTCACGGGTGAGCCGAATCGGGGTGTTACACACTTCACTATCAGAAGTACACCACAATAGAATGTGTGGCAAAGCGAATGAATCGAATCTTGTTGGAGAAATTTCGGTGTATACTATCCAATGCTGGGTTGGGCAAAGAATTCTAGGCTGAGGCTTTGGATATGTTTGTCACCTTATTAATCGTTTACCATCTACTGATATTGGTGGTAAAACTTTATTGGATAAATGGTCAGGAAAGTCAGCTACATATTATAATTCCTTACATGTGTTTGGTTCCATTGTATACTACCATGTTAAGGAGTCAAAGCTGGATCCAAGGGCAAAGAAGGCAATATTTATGGCGATCACCTCTGGTGTGAAAAGCTATTGTCTTTGGTGTCTAGAAACAAACAATGTAATCTTCAGTAGGGATGTTTCCTTTGATGAATCTACCATGTTGAAAAAGGTGACATCTGAAAATATGAAGTAGACAGATTGGACTCCCAAATAAGTGGAGGTTGATGGCAATAGAATCGTCCCACCAGATGCAGAAACTAATGATGACTTTCCTATGGTAGAAAAAGAATCAAATGAAGAAGTGGTTCAAACCCAAAAACCTCCACATCAACATGAATCAATTGCACAAAGGAAGGGAAAGAGAACCATCAGACAATCTACCCGTTATACTAATATGGTCTCTTTTACATCACCAATTATAACTGATGATGTTTCTACCACTTATAATGAAGCAGTTCAAAGTTCAAAACAAGAAATGTGGAGGATTTGGAAGAAATGTAGTCGCTTCAAAAGTATCTTATTGGCTTTGGTGGCACAGTTGGATTTGGAACTAGGTCAGATGGATGTAAAAATTGTATTTTTACATGGAAACTTAGAAGAGGAAATCTATATATCTCAGCCAGATGGATTCAAAATTGGAGGAAAAGAAAAGATGGTGTGTAAATTGGACAAATTGCCATATGGATTGAAGTAATTTTTGAGGCAGTGGTACAAGCGATTTGACAAGTTCATGATAGGGGAGAAGTACTAGAGGAGCAAATATGATCATTATATGTACTTGCGCAAGCTACAAGATGGATCCTATATATACCTTCTTCTTTATGTTGATGATATGCTGATAGCTTCCAAGAGTTAGACAGAAATTAAGAAGTTGAAGGCTCAATTGAATAGGGAGTTTGAGATGAAGGATCTTGGTGAAGCATAGAAAATTCTCTACATAGAGATATCCAGAGACAGGAAATTGGTATAAATGAGAAGTTAAAACCACTTAGTACACCACTCGCTCCTCATTTCAAGCTTAGTGCTTCAATGTCACCAAAGAATGATGCAGAACGGGAATACATGACAAAAGTACTGTATGCAAGTGATGTTGGTAGCTTGATGTATGCAATGGTATGCTCAAGGCCCAATATTTCACAGGCAGTTGGGGTTGTGAGCAGGTATATATTCATGATTCTAAAAAGGAGCATTGGCAAGCTGTGAAATGGATTCTACAGTATATTTTTAATACCTTAGATGTTGGATTAGTATTTCAACAGGATTATAAAGATGGTCAGTATGTAGTTCGGTATTGTGATTCTGACTATGCTGGTGATTTGGACAAGGGACGATCAAGTATTGGTTATGTGTTTACTTTTGCAAAAACACCAATTAATTGGAAGTCCACTTTACAGTCAACAGTAGCTTTGTCTACTATAGAGGCAAAGTATATGGCAATTACAGAGGCTGTAAAGGAAGCAATTTAGCTTAAAGGTTTGCTTGGTGAACTGGAAATGGAACAGAAGCACATCAAAGTGCATTGTGACAGTCAGAGTGCTATTCATTTAGCAAAGAATCAGGTTTACCATGCAAGGACAAAACATGTTCAATATCATTTTGTATGAGATATTCTAGAAGAAGGTTGAGTCATAATCCAGAAGATTCGAACCACCGAGAATCCTACTGATATGATGACAAAAGTAGTAACTGCGATCAAGTTTAAACATTGTTTAGAATTGGTCAATATTGTTACCAATTGAAAGATGGAGTTTGCAAACACTACTGAAAGTTGGATTTGTGAGAGAATTGTATGGGATTTTGTCAATATGAGAATTGTTGTATGACAAAAAGGGACTCCTCTCCCCTTTGGTTTAACCCACCCCAAAAATTACTTCCCTTCTTCCATTGGTATTTCTTTCTCTCTCTTTAGAATATTTTCTTTATTAATGAAATATTATTAGTAGTGTCCGAGGATGTAGGCATAATTGGCCGAATCTCGATAAATTCTGGTGTTCTTTTTTTATATATATTTAATAGCTATTGTCTGGTATAGTTGTTGTTAATTATTTGCTATTGAAATTACTTGTCTTAATAAAATTCTGTTTAGGAGTTGGTTTTTAAACTGACCATTGTGTCCCACCACACTTTTCTAGGAATTTTATCTTGGTATGATTTTTTTAGTATAATTATTTTCACGTTGGTCATTTAGAGATAATAGTTCTCAAAGTGAACTAATTATCTTTGGTAAAAATTATCAAGTTTTCACAACACCAATTTTGATGTGATGAAGATCAATGAGTTTTGAATGGGACGGTAAATTGGCTTTTGACGAGGTGATTGATACGTGTTCATGGTACAGGGCCATATTTTTCTCACCACACAAGACAGACTTCTTTTTTTTCAAAGAAAGCTCTACATTCAAATTACGGAAGAAAGTTTACAGAACAAAAGCAGTTGAGCAGCAAGGAATTAAAATTGGTACATCAGTTACTTTGTCAAGCAAACTCCCAAAACCCCATAAGTAAAGGATATTTGAAGTTATAGTTTTTTACTTGTAAATAGATGATATTTTTTTAATTATTACTTAGTTGTGAGAAAATCAAGAGTAAAATTATTAGAAAAAATTAATTTTTTTATAGTTTAAAGTAAAATTTATCAATGGTTTATTGCCGGTCAAAATGGACAAAACGATAAATAATTCAATAATGGTTAATAGTCAAGAAATCGATGAATGATAATGCTAAATACCTTCAATTGCATGACTTCAGGGTACTCGCACCGTACCTTTATCTAAGGCAATCCAACTTCCCTAAGCCCAAGAATGGATTGGGTGGTTCCATTATTCTTCAACATTTCTTATATACCAACGAAGCTTATTTCTTAACTGGAGCATTATAAACACTATTTTCAAATTCAGAATATGTAAAATATTCTAATTCAATAAAATAAAAATGACAAAAAATCCTCTTGTGTTTATTCTAAGTTATAAGATGTTCAAGTACGGGAATGTGAGTAAAACTCATTTAAATGAAAATTTCGTTGATCTTAATGGAAGTACTTAAAAAATCTTTTTTTTTGTATTGTTAATTTTTTTCCTGACAGGTTAACATGTTCTACTTAACTTATACCACACTCGAGTCTATACCTTCCATTGTGCAATTCGTGTACACACACGTGTACATAAAGAATTAGACTAATAGATGTAATAGTTAATATTTAAAAATTATTCTTCCAAAAATTAAATTTTCTATAATTTTAAATTACGAAATAACATAAAATTTTCCTACAAAAAAACAAAATTAGATTTAAAATAAAAAAAAAAGCAAATGCTTTGCTAATTTAAAATTGAACTGAGGATAAAAGCATATTAGTTTTCTATGGGAACAATACTTTATTTTTGGTTTTTAATTTTTTCAGTATTTGATTTTTAATAAATAAATTTTCCTTAATTTTTTTAAAATTTCTTTCGTTTTTATGTTGAATATCTAGTTTTGATGTAACTTCAGTTTACACTCTACTTATATATGGTTTTTTTCCTTAATTTCTTAAGTACCTCAATTTTCACTGTGAGTTTTGTTTTGTGTCAAAAATAAATTAATTCTAGAAAATAATCAAACAACCCACTCTTTTTTTCATATTAATTTTAAAGAATTTCAATTGAGTTGGCTTGATTGCTGGTTCGTGCAGGTGACAACATATTAGAAGTCTCCCTTGGGACAAGTCGAATCCATCCGGCAACCTCCCCTTAAATCATAACTCGGAACCAATGAAAATAAATCATCACTTAGAACCATTAATTCAAAAATTAGTTTTGGGAATACAATTTTCAAATTAGTTATGTACAATTCATCAACCTCATGTACGATTAATTTGGGACAAAAATGACAATTTCAACCAACATTTGAACGCAAAATAGAAAAGATTAACTACCAAACGAATACTACCAATTGGTCATACAAAAGTGTCTATGGATTTAGGGTTTATGGATTTTACTTCGTCCTTCTATGTAACTACCCGACCAGATGCAACTTGTCTTGTATAAGGCCATAGGCCATTCTTTTAAAATAGTTGATGTGGAATTTATAACGCAAGTTCACATGTCGAATCAAGTAATAAAAGTGATAAGAAAGTATCGTCCCACGAAGAATTAGTTATGAAAATTCTCAATTACCAAAAATAATTTAATTAATTATACTTAAATGAAAACAAATTCAAAAAGTGATTAAATTGTGAATTACGACTAAATTAATCTAAAAGTGCAATATTTAAATGATAAATTGATTCCAAGACGACAAACCTAGGATTTTCAATTTCACTTAGTGCTTTATATGATTAAAATTATAATTTTTACCTATAAATTGCAGATTCGAACCATTAACCAAGGGAATTAATTATTTATGACATCTCTTAGATTCACCATAAACTTATCATTCGCACCTAATTTCTATATCTCTATAAAATTGCGTATGCAAAATGATACATTAAGTTCTGCCCTTAACAGTTACCGAAGACATATGAGTATATTTCTATCTTATATGTAAATCACCTAAAATAGATGAATAAAGGCTATTTTATTCAATGACAAATCTAATCTTTATATTTCTAAACAAGATTAAATCTCTAAATCAATCAATATATGGCCAATCTAATGATAGCATTAACGAATAGAATAAAATATATGATCCAAAACACAATCACATCAATAAAAATTAATAACCTTTATTAATCTATGCACTAAGTTTCATTGAAAATCCTAGAAAAGAATTTACTCCATAGAATATTCAAATAAACAAAAGAAATTCATATATGATAAGAAAGACATCATTAATTACAAAGAAAAATAAATCAGAATAAAGAAAAACTCTTTTGGAGAAAGCTAATTCGTCTTCTAATCCAATTCTTTCGTCATTGCTCTCCTTGTCTTTCGAGTCGTCGCTTTCTGCAGTCTAATGTTATTCTGCTCTATAAAACCCTAATTAAGTTTATAAATCATCCATCTAAATCTTTCAAGTGGGGCCCGCATGCAACAGTATTCGGATCGCTACAGTACCCGGGTCGCTTTTACTGTAGCGATCGAGTTGATGAACAGTAACGGGTTGAGTTGCTACAGTGACATCCTTCCGAAATTCACTTTTTCGCCTGATTTCTCTCCAAATTTGTTCCGGATCGTTTTCTAACTCTTGTACCTTAATAAACCAACATTAATTAGCACTCTTTACATCAAAATCACAATGATTTCTTACATTATTAATAATAAATAATAAACTCTTAAACTAATAAAACTAAAGTAAAAATAACTCGAGACATGATAAAATTCAACATGAAATGTACAGAATAATAACTCTTTTATAGAGTTATCAATAGTTAAGACACACTCACACCAATATACTTAATCTCTTCTACTTGTAGAAGACTTCGTGCGTTAGATATAAAACAATCCTTTTACATCTCGAAGTCTTACATTTTGGTTGCATTAATATTCAATAGAAAGATTAGTAAAACCCACATTTACAATGTCCGAGCTGGTATCCTAAGAAATAGGGATGCTGCAATCCAAATTCGAATAATTGTCTTCCTGAAATTTTGTGATGATCTAATGAAGAAACTAGGAAGAATTGATATATGGTTGCAGTTACATACCAAGTAAAGCAAGAACAGCAGTTAGATTTATAGAGAGGATTACAGAAGTAACATCATGCCTGCCACTAAAAACAAAGATTCACCTATAACGGCGTCCCAACAGTTGCAGCAAATAGTTTATTAAAAAATAAAATCATTATATTATTTTATAAAACCACCACTTCAATAAAATTATATTTATTATATTTATATTTTATATTTATGACTATATAAATATATGGTTGAGGGATACCTAGTTAACCCGAATGATGAAAATTCGACTCCGAACTATTTAACTTGATTTAGGTTTACCAGCGCAAAACACAAATTCCTGTGAGTGATTCATGTTTGAAACAATATCGATGATTTCTGCTTTTTAGCTTAGCTTAGTTTCTATCCGCATGAAATGCATGTTTGTTGACAACCATTTTAAAGCAAGAACGCAACCTTTGTCAGATTTTAAATAAAGATGCAGACTAAGGATCAATATTATCCATGTAAATGTGGTTCTCCATCATTGAAATGTTACCAGAGATTATTTATTTTAGAAAAAGGTAGTAAAAATTGTTTATGATATATATATATATATATATATATATATATATATGTGTGTGTGTGTGTGTGTGTGTGTGTATGCGCGCGCGCATGTGTGTGTGGTTTTTACGTAGGGGTGTAAACGAGTCAAGCCTGCTCGTGAGGTTTTTACGTTCAGGCCGGCTCGTACTCGTTAATTTTGTTCTCAAAAAAATACTCGGCTCGAAATAGATAAGTTTATTCAACAACGAATAGAGCTTGAGCAAATGAGTTTTCGGCTCGGCTTGACTCGAAACTCAAACTCGATGTGTTCACACTCGAAAAAATATTCGGCTCGGCTCGGCTCGTAAATACTATTGAAGTCATATTGGACTTATATAGTGTTAAAGAAAATTTTGATATTATATAAGTCGAGCGCATAAACATTTGTTAGGCACGAGCTCTACTCAAACACGACTCGAACCAAATCCAAACACCATAAATTTTAGACAATCTTGGCTCGGCTCGTTTACATTAAAGCTCAGCTCGTTTACGTTAAAGCTCGGCTCGGCTCGTTTTATATCAAGCAAAACTCAACCACACTCCTACTATGCTCGGCTCAACTCAGCTTGTTTATACCCCTAATAATAACATAATATAACATGGGCCATGTCTATTTGACCTTTTACATGTAAAGCCCTTAATAGAGGCCCATTATGAGACGTTCCGGTCACATCACGAAGCTCATAAGATGTAAAATTTCGGTGCTGCCATCTCTATTAAAGTGATTTGTCATTTTTATGGATTTCGTAAAAATTGAAAAATATATCATTAAAAATTATAATAAAACTATTAAAAGGGGTTACAGAATTTACTAAAAAGAGTGATCTTTTAGAATTTCGTTAGTGGTTAAGGGTCCATTTGCTTAACATGAAAATAGCGTGAATGAAATGAAATTTTAAAATATTAAATTACGAAAAGTAGATAAATTCGATATATTTCATATATAAGATAATATTAACTAAATTATTTTGTAACAAAATTAATATGATCATATTTTAGTAAGATCATAAAATAATCATAATTACTTTTGAGTGTATCACTCATGCGCACTCCTATGTACAATTCATTTTCTTATTTTTTCTTACCTCAATAAAAAAGAGAAATAGGAAATTTTTTATATATTAAAGAGCACATTGGTGACCCATTTAGTTATAATTATAATTATTTTCAAAACAAAATATAATGAGTATATGCTAATTAATTTTTTTAAATTATATTGCACATACTATTTTTAGTTAGGTTGACCATTAAAAATTCTATGTCATTTACATCTATTGTATGATAATCAAAAGGAGTGCCACAAAAATCTCATTCAAGATTCCAGTTAATCCATGAGTTAGGCCTTTCAAGATTCCAGAAAATGGGGCTATTGTCGCCGGTACAAAAAGAAAGTTGACATTTTGTAGTGAGTGTTGGCCTTAAATTTCCTTTCTTCTAATTATTCAGCGGAAAATGCATCAGACAAGATCAAATATTTCCTTTACAAAAAATTTCAAGGTGAATCTTATTAGCATCCGTAAATCACAGATGCAAAATTAGCGCTGTTGACGGATCAGCATTTTTATCTATTACGATTTACTGAATTGCCTGCATTCGCCATGCGGCCAACACATTACGAACCCGTAGGTTTATTTGTTTATACAATTTGAACCTTACATCAGTCTCTAACTAAGTAATCCTAACGTTTCATCACCACAACAGTCGTTACTTTGATGACACAAATTTTTGGGGAAAAGTTTTGGCCAAAATATGCCACTTTTAAAATTAATCTATGAAGATTTCATCAACTATCCTTAAAAACATACTGTTTGCGAGAAAATAAAATAAACTCACTTACAAGCAAATAAATTTTCTTAATAAAATAATAAAAATCATTTAAAAATATGTACAAAAATTATTATATAAAAAAAAAATTAACCTTCCTCACCCGAACCCACCTCTTCACCTTCCTTCCTCACTCAATAAGAAACCCATCTTCCTTGTTCTCCTATTCTTTCTTTACCTCACTTAAATTATTACTTCATCTCATCTAAGTTTTTATTTATGAATTAATCATCTCCCTTACTTTCACTAACTTCAATTGCACTAAGACCCACATTCCTTTGAATCCACCTTCGTTTCATTTAAATTCTTATTCATCAACTCACTTCAGAAGAAAATTGTATAAACTTTGATCGTCTTTATATCAAATCATCAAGAGAAATAAACTAGATAAAATAAAATAGTTGAAGCGTACCTGAAGCCATAAAGAAATTAGAATCTTGACCACTTAGGTTTTGAATCTTCCAAATTCAAGACTAGTTTTCTAAACTAAAGTTCTGAACAATGGGATACCAGAACGAAAACTATATATAAATTCAAGGACCATAACCTCCTTATTTATGGCCTAAGTTTCATAATTTCAATCCCACCCATCACAAAAGAGAAATTACGAAAATGATATCTACACATTAATTCCACACTTTTCTCATTGAATTTCACACGTTTATTTATGGCTTATAACCCTTAACTTTAGTAGATCAATTTAATTTAACCAACCTTATAATAATAACATATGATACAATTCCTGATTCGTGTATATATTTATGTTCAATTTCCAACAATCTCCCACTTGGACTTAATATATACACAAAATAATTGTATAACTTTATGAGCTCCAAACATATGTCATTATTCCAAAATAACAATCTTGTCCATTAATCAATGTCAATATAAGATCAATGCAATTTACGTCACATTGAGCATAACTAAACCTTTCATTGTCACATATACCAACATAATCAAATGACATAGATCAAGTATGGATATGTAGCATGAAAATTACATGTAATTTGATCTAAACATGTCTGTTTTCAACTGGTCCAACCTTATGAGATCACCAAAATACCAAAACAGAGTGAACCTTAAACCAAAACACTACAGTTCAATACAAACTCCCACTAAAGTAGCATATCATCAAATGATACAATATCTAGATGGACAACATGCTCATGAAAGACCTTGGATAGTAAACTTTTAGTAAACGGATCCGCAACCATGGAGTTTGTTCCAATATGTTCTATTGATACTTAATCACTCTGAACTCTTTCTTTCATAACAAGAAACTTGATCTCTATATATTTTGATTTAGATGAGCTCCTGCTGTTGTTTGAATATGACACTATAGACCGATTGTCACAAAATATCTTAAGTAGTCTTTCAATATTATCAACAACTGGCAGCCCTGTGACAAAATTCCGCAACCATATTCCATGATTGGATGCCTCATAACAAGCTATGAATAGAGCTGCCATAGTGGAAGAAGCTATGAGTGTCTGCTTAGCACTTTTCCAAGAAATAGCTCCTCCAGCAAGTAGGTAGACATAGCCAGAAGTGGATCAACGACTGTCTCGACATCCAGCAAAATCGGAATCAGATTAACCAATGATCTCAAGTTGATCTGATTTCTGATATCTAAGCATGTAATGTTTTGTTTTCTGAAGATACCTCATGAGTCTTTTGGCTGCTATCCAGTGATCCAATCCTGGATTACTTAGATATCTGCCCAACATTCCAACAATATACACAATATCTGGACGAGTACATACTTGAGAATATATAAGACATCCCACTCCTCACGCATAGGGAATCTTTTACATTTTTTATTCTTCTATATCATTTTTGGGGCATTGATTGAGACTGAATTTGTCTCCTTTAGAAACAGGGGTATCTCCTGGTTTACAATTTTGCATGCCAAATCTTTTAAACACATTTTCTATATATATGTCTTTTGTGATAATCCAAGTATACATCGATCGTGATTCTGATGTATTTGAATTCCTAATACAAAAGACGCATTTTCAAGATCTTTCATTTCAAATTTCTTTGACAAAAGTTCTTGGTTTCATGCAAAAAATATATATTATTACTGGCAAGTAATATATCATCAAAATGTACTTATTCCCACTGAACTTATGGTATATACAATCATCAATCACATTCATCTCAAAACCAAATGCAAGAATCACTTGATAAAATTTGTAATACCATTGACGAGAAGCTTGTTTAAGTCTATAAATTGATTTCTTTAATTTGCAAACCACCTTTTGTGGATCTCCTAATACAAAGTTTTCTGGTTGCACCATATAAATTGTTTCATCAATGTCACCATTTAGAAACGCAGTCTTTACATCCATCTTATATAACTCAAGATCAAAGTGTACCACTAATGCCATAATTATTCTGAATGAGTCTTTCGATGAAACTGGAGAGAAAGTCTCAGTATAATCAATGCCTTCCTTTTGAGTAAAGTCTTTCGCAATACGACGAGCCTTATATCTTTCTATATTACCCTTCGAATCCCTCTTGGTTTTAAATATCCATTTGCAACTAATAGGTTTCGCACCTTCAGGCAATGAGACAATATCTCAAACGTCATTAGTTTTCATTGACTTCTTCTCTTCATTCATGGCATCAATCCACTTTTGAGAATTAGAACTCTTCATGACTTGATGAAAGTTGATTGGATCATCTTCCATCATTGCATTGTTATCCTCATGTTCTTTGAGAAAGATAATATAATCATCTAGAATTGTTTTTCTCCTTTCTCTTATGGATCTCCTCAATGGCATTTGCTCTTGAGGTTGTTGAGTTTGTCCTTCAGTTATAACTTGAGTAGGGAGATTTTCGACAAAGTCTTGTGATTCTGGTATTGTTTCATGAATTGCGTCAGAAATATGATCATGATCCTGATTATTGTCAAGAACAATTATGGGAAGAGAATCAGATTCTTCTTCTTCAAAAGCAAAGTCTCTAACCTCATTTCCCCATTCAAACCCAACATTCTCAAAGAATTGGGCATTTCCAGTCTCAATGAATGACCTTATTGTGGGATTATAAAATTTATACCATATAGACCGTTCAGAGTACCCGATAAAATAACTGCTTACAGTTCTTGAATCTAGTTTCCTTTCATTTGGCCTATAAGGCCTTGCTTCAACTTGACAACCCCAAATATGTAAATGCATAATATTGGGCCTTTTTCCAGTCCATAATTCATAAGGGGTCTTAACTATTGCTTTTGTTGGTACCCTATTAAGAAGATATACTATCGTCTTTAGTGCCTCACCCCCAGAGTGAATCAGGCAAAGTAGTATGAGCAATCATACTTCTTACCATTTCTTTTAATGTTTGGTTTTGTCTCTCAGCAACACCATTCATACTAAGAGTACGTGGCATTGTGTATTGCGGGACGATTCCACACTCTTCTAAAAATTTGGCAAATGGTCCTAGACGTTGTACACCTAATCCATCATATCTGTCATAATATCCACCACTACGATTAGATCTAATAGCCTTAATAGTTTTGTCAAGTTGGTTCTCAACTTCAACTTTATATGCCTTAAATACGTCCAATGCTTGAGACTTCTCATGAATGAGATAAAGGTAACCATAACAAGAATAATCGTCTATGAACGTTATAAAATATTGTTGACCATTCCAAGAAGCCGTAGGGAAGGGCCCACAAATGTTCGTATGTATTAGTTCTAAGACGTTTGAAGATCTATCGGCACTTAGTCTCCTTATATTTATTTGTTTTCCCTTAATGCACTCAATACAGATGTGAAAATCTACAAACTTATGAGAATCAAGAATTTCATCTGACATAAGTCGTACAATTCTTTGTTTAGAAATGTGTCCTAAACGCTTATGCCATAGTAAAGCAAAATTCTCATTGGTTAATTTTTTTGTCGTACCACATAGTTCCACATGCAAGGTTTCATTAAAAGATGTAATAGTATTAAGTAAATATAGATTATCATAAAAGAACAAGGAACCAGTACCCAAAATATTTGAATTTAGAAAAAGACTAAACGTATTATTTCTAAATGAACAAGAGTAACCAGATTTGTCCAATATAGAAATAGAAACCAAATTTCGTCTAAAAGACGATACTACATATGTCTCTTTCAAATCCAAATAAAATCATGTCTGTAATAATAATCTAAAAATCTCTATTACTTCAACTATAACTGATTTGCCATCACCCATATAGATGAATCTTTCAACATCATCTGGCTTTCTGTAACTCAGGCAACCTTGCATTGACACACTTATGTGAGTAGTAGCACCTGAATCTAGCCACCAAGTGTGTATTAATACTGAAACTAGATTAACCCCAAAACAAACAAAATTAAGAAATGAACATTTCTTTACACGCCAGGCGTGATACTTAGTGCATTCATTTTTCATATGTTCAGGTTTACCACAAAAGAAACAACAAGAAACCGGATTTACTTTCTTTTGTTGTTGCTTGTGAGACTCATTATCAACATCCTTAGCCCTCTTTCTTTTCTTATATTTATCCTTATAGGTACTAGTTAAGTGAGCACTCTCAACCTGTTCTTGCTTTAATCTTTCTTCTTCTTGCACACAATAAGAAATGAGCTCATTAAGAGTTCATTTATCCCTTTGACAGTTATAAGTGACCTTGAATTGAGTGAACTGTGCAGGAAGAGAAATTAAAACTAAATGCACGAGCAAATCTTCAGATAGCTCTAACTTTAGTGCTTTTAGTTTTGAAGCAATGTTAGACATCTCTAAGATGTACTCCCTTATGCTTGTTTTGCCTTTATACTTCATTGAAATCAAGTTCGTCAAAAGCATACTTGTTTCAACTTTATCATTTTTTATAAAACGCTTTTCAATTTCTTTAAGAAACTCACTGGCTATAGTGACCTTTTCAAACACATCGCCCCTGAAGGTCTCTGGAATTCCCCGCTTCATAATCATAAGACTCATGCGATTTGAACGTTCCCACTTCTCAATGTCCCGTTTTTTCTCATTGGAACTTTTATCAGTAAGAGAAGCAGGCTGCTCAGTCCTTAATGCAAGGTCAAGATCCATGCAGCCGAGAAGAATCATTATACTTTCTTTCCAATCCTTAAAGTTATCTTTAAGCATTGGAACTGAATTTATGTTGGTAGAAATTGTAGAAGCAGATTGATTAACTGAAAAGAAAAACAACATGCTCATAAGAAGATTAATAATTTAAACAATATTTAATCACATTGACAGATACCTAGCACAACATCAATATTTAGTCTTTCGACAGAAATATCAATTTGTAAATGGTACTCCCAGTACAATAATTAAATATAGATAATAAATCCTGTCAAATAATAAATCTTCCTTTGGGCCGATTTATCATTCACATGGAAACCTGATAATTATCTCATATTTATTACAATAATGAGTCTTAGTGTAGTAAAATATAAATAATAAATCTTGTCAAATAATAAACCTTCCTTTGTGCCGATTTATTATCCACATGGAAACTTGATAATTGTTTAATATCTATTACCACAATTGAATATATAATTCTGTCAAACATTAACCTTCCTTTGGGCCGATTAATATCCACATGACTTAAATACTCATAACTGTCCTAATATTTGAAAAATAAATTAATTTTCACAAAAGAGCCTATTTTGGCAGCATATTGCAGTCCTTAATAAGTTTTAAAATATTAATTATGGCTTAACCAAAAGGTTATAAAAATATCTTTATGTGGGAGTTTCTAAAATTATAATCTTTTGTAACTTTATTTTCCTCACGTTATTTTACCAAAAGAGGACCTTAATTTTGGAATTAAATCCAATGATAATTCATAAAATATAAATAAAACCTAATTCTCAATAATGTGATATGAACCTGGCTCTGATACCACTTGTTAGAAAATTCTTGTTAGAAAATAAACTGTATAAGCTTTGATCATCTTCATATCAAATCATCAAGAGAAATAAACTAGATAAAATAAAATAGTGGAAGCGTACCTGAAGTCATAAAGAAATTAGAGTCTTGACCACTTGGGTTTTGAATCTTCCAAATCTTTCGCTACCTGAAGCCATAAAGAAATTAGAGTCTTGACCACTTGGGTTTTGAATCTTCCAAATTCAAAACTAGTTTTCTAAACTAAAGTTCTAGACAATGGGATACTAGAACGAAAACTAGATATGAATCCAGATACCATAACCTCTTTATTTATAGTCTGAGTTTCATAATTTCAATTCCACCTATCACAAAAGAGAAATTACAAAAATAGTATCTACAAATTAAATTCCACACTTTTCTCATTGAATTCCACACCTTAATTTATGGCTTATAACCCTTAACTTTAGTAGATCAATTTAATTTAGTCAACCTTATAATAATAACATATGACATAATTCCTAATTCGTATATATATTTATATTTATGTCAAATTTCCAATAGTACAATTATAAACATTCATCTTTTTCCGCCACCTTCATCTTACTTAAGTTTTTACCTCAAAAGCCTACCCCTTCACCATCACCTTACTTTGAATTCGAATTCAGAAACCAATTTAATGGAATGTGAGGTGAAAGTTTAGGAGGAAGGTCACGAAGACAGGTTTAAGAAACCAAGTTCCAAGTTTAAGTCCACATGATTTTCTACTATTTCACGAAGCACTCAAGTTCTTTTGTAAGTTTTTTTTTTATAATGTAAGAATATTTGTTGTAAGTTGAAATATCTAATCTTTTCACTAATGTATCTAATTTTTTTTATTTGTGGGAATGATCACCGGAATCAACATTAGGCATGGGCCACGCAAAAAGTAATTTGGGCGAAAAAAAATAGAATGTGGCTAAAAATTTCTAATTTTAGTCTTTCGCTAGAAGCAATTGCTGAAATTGCGGATTTTATACGTAGATGCAGGGCTGACTAAAATTGCCATTTTTCAATGTAGGAAAATAAAATGTTGACAAAGTCTCTTAGTAACATGATGTTCAAATTTTCAAAACTAACATGCCTTAATTATAAATCCTTGATTAGATAATGTTACAACCAGCATTGTTAGTCGTTAATTATTTATAACTAAATCATACAATTGTTTTTCTGAAAAAAATATGAGAGCGTGGGGCAGGATTGACATTATTGCTTCATAAAAACTGATCATATTCTTTTATAACACAAAAGGAAGCATCTGCCAACGGAAATTAATAACTATCAAAATTTAAATTATTGATCAATATATATGTATGCCTTCCATGTCTGCATTAGTTTATTCGCAAAAAAAGATAGGCATATGTTGATGCATTTCTATAATATGGTTGAGGTTAACTTTTGGAATTGGTTACTCTCTGTTAGATTAAATTTGGGTCATCTAATAAAAAAGAAAACATCCCACCTTCCCCACGCACGGTCACTACTGGCTGCACATAGCCACGTGGAACAGGATCTGATTGCCAGTTCTCTGGTCAATATTTTTTTTTAAATATACAAAAACTGTCCTCGGCGGTCATTTCAGCTGCAAGCGACGAGATCCAGCCAGGGGTGGCCAAATCTAGTCGCCCACCACCACATCTGACATGGGTCTAAAGATATCTAAAAAGAAAAACAAATATCAGTCGATTTTCCACCTCCTAACCAAATCCGATCACAAATGACATATAAGCCAAGTTCTATTCTTCTTTTTTCTAATAACAGATTTGATTTGAACCATCTTTGTCATCGGATGGCTCAGATCAAAAAGGTGCATTAATAATCTCTCCAGCGTTGTTGAGATTAACTTTTATATATAAACTATCTATATTCATATTTTCATGTAATGATTTGTCTAATTTGCATCTAATTGTAGCATATTCAATATCCAATTTATTTTCTGTCACGTCCTAGTTTTTATAAATTTGTTTTATAGATTTCACCCTTGCACTAGTAGCTAGTAGTATGCATGTCAATATCTACAATATGCATGTTATTGATTGTATGTAGCATGGAGCTATATAATTGGGTAAAATAAGGTTTGTTATATCTAAATGAAGCTAAATTGCATAGACGAGAATAATTGGAATCCAAACTTATGTAATTAGTAGTGGCATTTACATATATATGATTAAAATAGTTATCACAATAGGATATAAACCAAACACAAGGTTAAATCTACACTTAGGGATGCTCATCGGACGAGTCGAGTTGTGTTTTGTTCAATTCAAATTCGGCTCATTTGATTTCAAGTTGAAGTCGAACTAACGAGTACTCTAGTCGATTCAAGTTCAACTCAAATTCGAATTAGTTTGATTTATATTTAATGATACTTTTTTCATATAACTCATAGTAAAATTTAATTTATAATTAAAACATTTTAACTTTGACATTATTATGTATGAATGATTATTTAATCATACATATTTCTATTTGAATTGTTAACATATAATAATATTTTACAATTTGATTATATTTTTTTAAAAAAAATTAAGATAAATATGGTTAAAAATCTTATACTTTTATAAAGTATCAAACTTCAAATCGAGCCGAGTTGAATAGATACAAGTTCAGGCTAAGCTCATTTGATATCTAGTTATGTTCGAGTAAATTTTTTTTAAGTCTGACAATCGAGCCAAGTGGCGTTAATTGAACTTTGAACAACCCTAGCCACATTAACTCTGAAAGAAAATCGGCCTTAATTTTTGACGGACTAAACATGTGGCACAAGACGGAAAAGCTGTTGCCAGTCCAATTCAGCACGTCGTATCACACGTGTAATCATATATTTGGTTTTTTAATCAAGTTGTATCCTTTATTTGGCAACTGTAATTGTTGAGATTATAACAAGGTAAATGGTGCAATGCCAGTATACATATAAGTAGCCAAACAATTACTTTTTCTACAATGAATCATGGTTGTAAAAGTCGGAATTGGAATCGGAATTGGTTTTTGAAGGTGTTGGAATCTGAATCGGAATCGGTCTAAATCGGCCATGAATCGGTCTAGTTGAATCGGTTTTAATCGGTCCAAATCGTTCATATATAATAATTTGACGATTAAAAAATAAATATAAAAAAATTAGATATTGATGTTATATTGAGAATATTATGTATATTATATTTTATGATATTTTTTATATTTTTGGATTTTTTTAATTATTTTGAATTAATTAATATTTTTTACTCAAGTCGAACACGAGTCAAGTTTTAATTACAAGAATGCCACCACTCTCCCTCGCCG
>JAVDBV010083187.1:0-10937 GCA_032619315.1 Piper longum | reverse complement strand
ACGTTGACCACCACGGCCGTGATCGTCGCCAGCAACGTCGTCGCACTCTGTGGCAACACCGCCCCTTTCCGGCCACCCATTGGTCGGACTCCTCCGTTGATCCCGACTGGCGGCCACCCCAGACACGCCGTCGTAGCTGTCCTCCGGCGACGGGCACCGCCGCCCGTGTTTGGCCCGTTTACCCGGTTCACGGTCTGCTTGTCTGCGATCACGTCCGTTAGCCCGTATCCATGTCCGAGTCCGATTCCGTCTGTCCTATCCAGGTCCGCCCAGCCAACCCAACCCATTTTCCAGCCCGGGTTGGTTCAGGCCATTCGGCTTGGTTTGGTTCAGCTCAGTTCGGTCCGGTACAGCTCAGTTTTAACCCGTTTTCAGTCGTTCTTCGTACGTTTTTGCTAATTCGAGAACCCTTACATTAGTTTAGATGTATATTACATGATTTAGCATATTTGGAAGTAATGAGTATTTTTATTTATTTATTTATTTACTATTTTATTTATTTATTTATTTGTTCATAATTATTAATTTCTTTTATTTATATATTTGTTGATTATGATGGATGATTATGTAACTAATTATTTTTTATTGATAATGTGTTTATTCATAAGTATTATTTTTATTCATGTTTATCTTTTATTTGATTAATTAATTGATTATTAATTATTTTCTTCTTTGTGTTATTATTTACACATATTTAGTCGTATCTTCGTATATTTAATATTTATAATAATATTTCTCATGAAGAATTAATATTTGTAATTTATCTATTTACTTATTTGTTATTTGTTATTAATAATGATATAATTACTTATTAATATTAGTCCTATTTATGTTAATTAAATTTTATTTATCTATTTACTTATGTGTCTGTCTATTCGCATGAATGTTATTATGGATTTGTATTTAATTATATATTCTTAGATTGTATAATGCTGATATTATTTTGTGATTTGAGTATTATTTATGTTAATGTATTTATTATTACTTAAATATCTAAGAGTGTATTTATTTATTTATCATTTATTTATTATTATATATTATTAGATCTCGATTTACGTGCTATATGTTTAGTTGTATGTTTATTTAGTACAGTATTTTTATTAAGATGTATTGATGATATGAGCACACACCACGAGCATGCATCATATAGAGACATTAGTTTGTTACTTAGCAGTGGGTTCAAATGTAGGCTTTGGAGTCTAAGCACGCCGTTGATGTGTACAAACGCTTAGACCTTCGACCACAGGTCCGCACGACTCTCTCCCTCTTTGCTTGACTCCTTGTGTGTAGAGTTTAATCGTATTTTATACATAGGTTGACATCGGCGGAGTTTTATCGGATCCCTTCGATGTCGGGTCATAAAACTACAAGGATGAGATCCCTTATTGGTTTTCGAACTTTAGCTCAAGAAATTTATTATGCAAGCTTCATCCCTAAGCCTATTATATAAGTACGCGCTGTTTTACGGATTTCACGATAAGAGAATGAGTGGTACAAGATATGTATGGACCGTGCTAGTACTCCTTCAAACTATGAGGTAGTGCAGGTGTATGATGGTACTGCGTAATGCAGCATATTTCCGGAATATGTGGCACTAACTTAATTGTTCCTTTTGCCACTCAAGTATAGTGGCGGGTGATATGGAAGGTGTGAGGGCGTAAACGCTTTATGTATGTATTGTATCATTATGATTATGAGCCGTGCATGCGAGTCGACATTTGTTAAGTATGTTTCCTTACTACCCAGTGTGAGGCATTCTTTAAGTTTTATAAGTTTTCGTGGGTAATGGAATACCCATTTGCATGCGAGCCGGAATTTTATGGTTTTCATATAATAGCTATAGGTCTTGCAAATACTGTATCGACTTTGGTGGGAGGACAGATGAACGCTACACACACTTGAGACCTAATATTTACTTTCTTGCATTTATTTATATTTGATGTATTTTGATGTTTATATAACAATGTCTTCCATTCTCATGACACAAAGAGGGTAATTTCGATCTATTTGATCATTCGAGCCGTATCGACCAACAACTTTAAACATGACTCGACCTGATCACAACATTTCTGATTCGGTTGTTAAGTGAACCGAAATCGGCGTGTTACAGATAGAGTTGTGGTCTGGTTTTGGGGGTTGAAGGAGAAGTGGTCTGGGCTGGTTGGTGCATGAAGGACGGATCTGTTTCGGTGGTGAAAACAGAGCTCAAAACAAAGGATGAACGTGAATGAAATCATGATTTCAGGCTACGATTGTGGGCAAAACCCGATAGTATTGGCTAAAAGTCCTAGTCGGGGTCAGAGTTGGTACGGAAGTGCGTTGATTGGCGAGGGTGGCTTGGCCGACGGTGGCTTACCGTCGATGTACAGTCCATCGGAAAACACCCCAATTCACAACTGTTTTAGAGAAAAAGAGAGTTGGGGAAGAAGATGGCAGTTTGGTAAATATGGGTTGACCCGATACGGGTTGAGTTAAAAGATGATATTAACTCATAATAAAACCTTAAAAATAATTAATCTAATTGGTTACGGGTTAATAGGCTAAACTAATAAATTGTTATACAAAATTACCATAATTAATCAAATACTTTCATAATAAATTGTTAATGATTGATCGGCTTAATACAAGTAATTAAATTAAATAAGAAAGGGTTGAACCTTATCGAATTATATAAGTTACAAAAAATTGTATTAGTGATAGCTTTAAATTAGGATAATACAAATAAGTTAGGGAATATACCAGTAATAGTAATTAATTATTGTTTATAAATTAATAATTATTTTATTAATTGTCAAGTGAAAATTGTAATGGGGTTAATTAATTTAAAATGCTAAAAAGGACTTAAATGATTATGTCACATGAATAATTAATTATATCACTAGATTTGTTGAAAAATTAAATATTTAATGTGGCATATTATATATTGACAAAATTTAATAGTTATATTAGTCATGTAGTTGCATGTATTTTCTATGCGAATAAAATTATACTTATGTATAATTTATGTTCTCATTCAGATTAGGATCGTGGTTGCAGTGCGAGATTATCTACAAACCAGGTCCGTATAATTATCGAAATGTTGTACATTCCCTTCTGGCAGCCCTCGTCCGCCTAAGCCCAGATTCGACCACCATGCACCGTGTGCAATCGGGGTCAAGGAATTGGCTCAGTCCAACACATAGCCGCAATTATTTTAAAAATTATAAGAAATAGAGTGTAGCGGAATGCCTCCCCGCATGATAATAAATGGAGTGTAGCGGAATGCCTCCCCGCATAATAATAATAGGAGTGTAGCGGAATGCCTCCCCGCATAATAAAAAGACTTTCGAATAGGGAGTATATTTAACTAGTGTCGTTAATTATACGGCTTACTGGAATAGATTGAAAGTGGGGTTGGTGGATCTTTTACCAACCAAGAGTCGGAGAAAATGATAATGCATTGGACTTCCTTTTTATTTATTTCATTTATAAATGTGGTTATGGGAAACGGTCTAAGACTGTGGGACAATTATTATTATGTCTTGTTTAAAGCATAGTTTATTTTAATGAGTTATACCTATGGTTTGATTTTTAAGTAACACCCGGCTAGATAGGCCTACACTATCGTGAAAAATGGCCGGTCGTTACATGTGGTATCAGAGTACGGTTTCCCCAAAGCTCATATTATATGACTCAAGTACCTTGTTGAAGAGTCCAATACTTATCTTTCTCAGATGCGGTATGTCATTAGTAAATTAGTGGACTCACTAACAAATCTAAGTAATCACTGAACGAAAAAAAAAAAATTAAGCATAACACTGGTATGGGACGGTGTGCCGCTTATGTGTCATGCTAAGTGCACGTGACACCTAAACCAAGGATTCGTGGAGGTTGAAGCCAGAATTGAGGAGAAGGGTTGTGACGACGCCAAGAGGCACTATAACCGATGTAATTGAGGAAGCCACTACTCATGAATTGGTGTACGAGCGTGACCATGCACAGAAATGGGGAAATTCTACTATGCAATATATGAATGCCAACTAGGGTAGTAGCAAAAACCAGTTGGTAGAACACTAGCAACAGAACTATCAAGGGAACGTTGATGGGAACCATAAAAGGAAATTTCAGGAGATTCCGTATCGACTATGTAAAAATTGCAACAAGATGCATTCAGAGCCATGTAATGAGCCTCGTAGGTGCTACAACTGCGGAAGGTTGGGACACATGAAAAAGAAGTGTCGTCAGCCTCCGAAGCAACAACGAGAGCAACCTGAGAAAGGAAGGGCACCAGCTCCTATTCTCTACTTGGCACCAACACAACCGGCGGACGAAGGGAAGGCAAAATTTTACGAGTTTTAAATCGAGGATGCTGACGAGGATGACCACACAATTCGAGGTAAAATTCTGATTCAAAGTGTTAGTGTAGATGTTTTATTTGATTCGGGGTGTACACATTCATTCCTTTCATCCCGGTTAGTTAAGAGTTTAGGACTTAAAACATTTTCATTATCCAAGACTTATAGAGTCACCACTGCATATGGGGACGGTGAAGTCACAACGTTTGGAGTGACTAATCTATCCTTAGATATACAAGGGTCATTTTCCAAGGGTCATTGCATGATCCTTCTTCTTGTATCTTGTCGATCAGGGAGGCAACCGAGTGGTTCGGTGAGAGTTGTCAAGCCTTGTTCGCTTAACCTAGTGGGGTCTAATTCCGAATCTAAAAAATTGTCCATCATTCCTGGGGTAGCAGAGTTTCCTGACGTATTACTAAATGAACTTCTAGGGTTACCTCCTAAGAGAGCAGTGGAGTTTGTCATTGACCTAGCACCTGGAGTAACACCAAATTTCTAAACCACCACACCGTATGGCTCCAGCTAAACTCAAAGAGTTAAAGAGTCAACCAGAAGAGTCTAACTACTGCACCAGTCTTGACCTTGCCAAATGGCAATGAAGGATTCGTGGTCTTTAGTGATGCATCTCTAGTGGGGTTAGGATGTGCCCTGATGCAAGATGGTAAGGTGGTGGCTTACGCCTCACGCCAATTGAAGATATACGAGCAAATTTCTGCGACTCATGACTTGGAACTGGCAACAGTGGTTTGATCTGAAGATATGGAGACACTATTTGTATGGAGCCCAGTTTGAAGTCTTCACTGACCATCGGAGTTGCTCAGCGGAAGCGTGGTGGGCCCATAACCCACAGGTCCCAGGATTAACAAAATAGCTATGCTAATACTCGAAGGAAGGACATAGAGTTCTAAGTTGGGGAGTGTGTGTACCTAAAGACATCTCCTAGGAAGGGAGTGATCAGAATTTAGAACATCAAGGAAGTTGAAGCCAAGATTCATATGACCCTTACCAATCCTGGATCGAGTTGAAAATTATGCATATAGATTAGCATTACCACCAAGCCTCGATGGTGTACACAATGTTAATCATCACTGTCCTGTTAAAGCTATGATATTTCGGGGACGAAATATTTCTAAGTTGGGGAGATTGTAAAGACCCGGAAAAGAAATTAATAATAATAAATAGTCGATGTGGTAGGATCGAACGTTGGAAAATTAATTTTTCCAATTAAATTATTTACCCGCTATCCGGTTAATTATTAATTACCCGGTTAAGTGTTAGGTATTATTTAACCAGTTAACTATCGTTTAACCCGTTAAGTGAAATATATTATTTATTCGTTTAACCGGTTAAGTAAACCATACCATTTAACCATTTAAACAAGTTAAGAGAACCGTATTAATTACCCGTTTACCCGGCTAAGGGAAACATTGGTGAAGTGTGTTTTCACATACCCTAACTGTCATTTCATTATATAAAGAGAAGAGGGGGCGGCGTGATTCTCATGATTTTCCTTCGACAGACGCCGGCTTCCTCCTTGCTCGGGTAATTGTCCTCTTCTTCTTTTTCTAAGTTTTCATGTATACATATATCGAAATTGAAAAATAAACTTGATTATCATGGAATTGAAGTTTTAAATCAACAAGAAAGGAAAGAACTAAACTGAAATAAAAAGTGGAAATCCGTCCATGGATTGTAATTGATGGCTATTGCATGAAATCATGAGCATTTGCTGTCCAAGTTGCTGCATCAACATCCTTGGGCATGAGGTGATGTAGATTGAATGAATTTCCATTGAAATTGCATGCCAAGAAGGCAGCACGACCTGCTGACTTGCAGCAGCAGCACCATGGCAAGGGAGTCACAAACTCTTGGCGTTGCAATCAGCAACGGCGTGGGTTTCTCTTCTCCTTGTGTTTGGTCGTTTTGCAGAAAGGTGGGGACTGGTTGGGCGGTGTTACTGGCCAGAAATTGAGTCGCCTTGGGTGCAGGTTAGGGTCACCTTGGGCGGTGCTACTGGCCAGACACAGGGTCGCCATGGGAGAGGGTCGCCTGGTGGTGCAGGACAAGGTCGCCATTGGGGAGCTGCTGTAAAGTTTGGATTTTTGGGCATCCAATTAGGTTGCTGGTGAAGGTTGCAGTGGATGGAGTTGTGGTATGGTTTTGGGGGTTGAAGGAGAAGTGGTCTGGGCTGGTTGGTGCATGAAGGACGGATCTATTTCGGTGGCAAAAACAGAGCTCAAAACAGAGAATGAACGTGAATGAAATCATGATTTCAGGCTACGATTGTGGGCAAAACCCGATAGTATTGGCTAAAAGTCCTAGTCGGGGTCAGAGTTGGTACGGAGGTGCCTTGATTGGTGAGGGTGCTTGGCCGGCGGCGGCTTACCGTCGATGTACAGTCCGTCGGAAAACACCCCAATTCACAGCTGTTTTAGAGAAAAAGAGAGTTGGGGAAGAAGATGGCAGTTTGGTAATTATGGGTTGACTCAATACGGGTGGAGTTAAAACATGATATTAACTTATAATAAAACCTTAAAAATAATTAATCTAATTGGTTACGGGTTAATAGGCTAAACTAATAAATTGTTATACAAAATTACCATAATTAATAAAATACAGTCATAATAAACGGTTAATAATTAATCGGCTTATTAAAAGTGATTAAATCAGATAAGGAAGGGTTCAACTTTATTAAATTAAATAAGTTACAAAAAATATTATTAGTGATATCTTTACATTAGGATAATACAAATCAGTTTGGGAATATACCAATAATAGTAATTAATTATTGTTTATAAATTAATAATTATTTATTTATTATCACGTGAAAATTGTAATGGGGATAATTAATTTAAAATGCTAAAAAGGACTTAAATGATTATGTCACATGAATAATTAATTATATCACTAGAATTGTTGAAAATTAAATATTGAATGTGGCATATTATATATTGACGAAATTTAATAGTTATATTAGTCATGTAGTTGCATGCATTTTCTATACGAATAAAATTATACTTATGTATAATTTTATGTTCTCATTCAGATTAAGATCGTGGTCGCAGTGCGAGATTATCTACAAACCAAGTCCGTATAATTGTCAAAATGTTGTACATTCCCTTCTGGCTGCCCTGGTCGGCCTGAGCCCACATTCAATCACTATGCACTGTGTGCAACCGGGGTTAAAGAATTGACTTAGTCCGACCCGGGGCCGGAATTTTTTTTAAAATGATAATAAATGGACTGTAGCGGAATGCCTCCCTCATGATAATAAATGGAGTGTAGCGGAATACCTCCCCGCATGATAATAAATGGAGTGTATCGGAATGCCTCCCCGCATAATAATAAATAGAGTGTAGCGGAATGCCTCTCCGCATGATAATAAATTGAGTGTAGCGGAATGCCTCCCCGCATATTAATAAATAGAATG
The DNA here is from genome assembly GCA_032619315.1 of Piper longum. Classification (NCBI taxonomy): domain Eukaryota; kingdom Viridiplantae; phylum Streptophyta; class Magnoliopsida; order Piperales; family Piperaceae; genus Piper; species Piper longum. The sequence continues at coordinate 3,173 of JAVDBV010083187.1, read as the reverse complement.
TAGCGGAATGCCTCCCTGAATGATAGTAAATGATGTGTAGCGGAATGCATCCCCGCATAATAGTAAATGGAGTGTAGCAGAATACCTTCCCGCATAATAATAAATTGAGTATAGCAGAATACCTCCCCACATGATAATAAATAGAGTGTAGCGGAATGTCTCCTCGCATAATAATAATATGAGTGTAGTGGAATGCCTCCCCGCATAATAATAATAGGAGTGTAGCGGAGTGCTTCCTCGCATAATAAAAAGACTTTGGAATAGGGATTATATTTGACTTTTTTCCTTAATTATACGGCTTAATGGTTTTATCACTAACACGGAATTGCCTCCGCATGTGTGCAGGTACTGATATGGATTGAGAGCCGGGTTGGTTGATCTTTTACCACCAAGATTCGGAGAAAATGATACTGCATTAGACTTCCGTTTTATTTATTTTAGTTTTAAATGTGGTTATGGGAAACGGTCGAAGACTGTGGGACAGTTATTATTATGTCTTGTTTAAAACATAGTTTATTTTGAATGAGTTATACTTATGGTTTGATTTTTAAGTAACACCTGGCCAGCTAGGCCTAACTATTGTGAAAAATGGCGGGTTGTTATAGTAGTGCTACGAAGTAGTGCCGTTACTCTACGAATAGATGTTAATGGTGTATGACACCAATGCCACGACATTGAATACTTGTGTGAATATTGGCAAGACTAGTGTCATGGCGCTGAAAGCCAGGAGGCTCAATGCCACAAAAGTCATGTCTGTGAAGTTGTTGTTTGGTAGCAGCGTCGCAACACTCTAAACCATCACCGCAACAATGACCCGAAATGTAACGACCGGGCCAAAGATGCAATGTGATGGTCCTAACTGGCCAGGTGTTACTCAAAAATATAATGCATGTAACGACCTGCCCTAACTAGTTAGATAAAATAATAAAAATCTAACCCATAAGTCATAATCTGACACCAAGTCAGGAAATTTATTTACCAGGTTAGATATAAGATATAACATAACAAAAGATAACTAGCTATGCTTACGCATAGCCCCACAGCCACGAACCGTTTTGCATAGCCACACATATAACTCAAATTAAATAAAAAAGGAAGTCCAATTTATTATCGAATCACTAAACCTTGGTTGGTCCAAAAGGAACACCAAGGGCACTCACACCTTCCACATCACCCGCCATTGTACTCGAGTGGCAAAAGGAACAATTAAGCTAGTGCCACATATTCCGGAAATGCACTGCATTACGCAGTACCATCATACACCTGCACTACCTCGTCATTTGAAGGAGTCTAGTACAGTCCATACATATCTCCGTACCACTCATTCTCTTTTTTATGAAATCTGTAAAACTGCGCGTACTTATATAATAGGCTTAAGGATGAGGCTTGTATAATAACATTCTGGAGCTAAAGTACAAAAACTAACAACGGATCTCATCCTTGTAGTTTTATTACACAAGTGTAAAAATGCGGCTGAATGGCCGAACATCGGAGGGATACAATAAAACACCGCTGATGACATCCTACGTTTAAAACCCGATTAAATCTTACACGCAAGGAGTCAAGCAGAGAAGGAGAGTCCTATGGACCTATGGTCCAAGCTCTAATCGTATCCGCACATCTACGGTGAGCTCGGACGCCGAAGCCTACATTTGAACCCGCTGCTAAGTAACAAACTAATGTCTCTATATGATGCATGCTCATGGTGTGTGCTCATATCATCAACACACCATAACAAGAAAATAATACTAAGAAACCTATAGCTAAACATGTGGATGCAAATCGAGACATAATATAATTATATAATAAATAAATAAACAAAGAAATGTATTCACATATAATTAGATAAATAATTAGTACATAAACATAAGCAATACTCTTATCATAAAATAATAATATAATTATAATATATAAATATTAAGAAATACTCTTATACTCTTATCATGAAATTGGGATTTAGAAACAAGTTTTCTTAATTCTGATTCTTGATCATCTTTCTAAGAAATCTGAGTTCTAGCCCTTTTCTTAGGGGTTGTTGCTAAATTGTTCATAGGGTTTTCATGTTAATGTGTTGGGGGTTCCAATATAAAAAGGGGTTCTCAAGCTTATTCATGGAGGTTCCATATCATTTGGTATCAGAGCCTTGGCTCTAGATCAGGTTTTATCCTTTATCATTTGTCTTCTTTGTTTCTGAGTTCTTGTGTTCTTTGTTCTCGCTCTTGTTCTTAAGTTCTTGTTCTTGTGTTCTTATTCATTTGCCTTATTTTCGATTTTTCATCGATTCAATCCATTGTTTTGCATTCTGAAATTTAGCTTTATGTTTATGGTTGAAGGTTTATAAAAAAAAAAATTCCGTGAAAAAAAAAGAAGAAAAATTTCGTGAAAAAAAAAAAAATATTGGTGTGGAAGAAAGAAAGGCAAATTGCATCTATTTAAGTTTCGTATGTCTAGTGCATCTATTTAAGTTTCCTTATCTTCAAACTTGTTTTACAAATTTCAGTTTTGGAATTCTACACATTACAAGTTGTTTCGCTATTTGAATTGTTCAAAAAAAAGTGTGATTCACCTAAGAACATAAAAGACGTTAGCTAGAGTGGTGTGAGGAAGCCGTGAGTGAAGTTTCTAATTGAGTTAACCACGAGAGAACACCCCCCCTCATCTTTTGAGTGCAAACACGTGAGGGAGTGCTTGTGAGGTCCTTTTATTATTATTGTTCGTATTTTTTTTCTAACCTTCTTTGTAGCAATGTCAAACAATATTGAAGATACTGAGACTGGTCGTATTCATGACCCTAGATTATTACGTGAGGCTCAACAAGGAGAGTTTGCACGTTTTACTAGAGCTATGGAGGATATGAGGGAAATGTTAGCACGCATGAATACAAGGTTGGAGGCTGTAGAAAGAGCATCCCCAAATCGCAATGAAGGGAATAGGGGAGGTGGAAACCGAATGCCTCAATTTAATGATTTGGAAGAGGGTGCTAATGATTACCTTGCAGATGATGAGGATGTTGGAATGGGCGCACCTAGGGGTGGAGGTAGAGGAAGACTACAAGACAATCCATTATATGGAAGAAACCGAGGGAATGATGAAGTTGTAGATAAAAATTTAGGGAGTATTAAACATAAGATACCTAATTTTCAAGTTAAAACAGATCCAGTGGCTTATCTACA
>JAVDBV010083186.1:2587-20514 GCA_032619315.1 Piper longum | reverse complement strand
TAAATCTATTGCTGATCATTTGAATGTTTTCAATAAAATTTGGGCACAACTTGAATTCGTGGAGTTGACATTTAGTGAAGATATTAAATCTTTAATGTTCATCTGTTCTTTGCCGGAGAGTTGGGATATGGTAATTACAACTATAAGTAATGCATCAAAAGAAGAACTAATGTTTGATGAAGTGCTAGGTGTAATCTTGAATCAGGAGATGATGAAGAGAAGCATGGTAGATAGCACACCATCCATCTCGGGCACAGCTTTGTCGGTGGACAAAAGCAAGGGCAAAGAAAGAGGAAGAAGTCAAAGTAGAGGTCCTAAGAACCGAGGGCGCTCTAAATCCAAGGTAAAATTCAAGGGTAAGCCTACTTGTTGGTTTTGTGACAATGAAGGACATATAAAGAAGGATTGTCCCGAGCGAGTCAAGAATGTAGCTAATGTTGTTGATGGTCATGAAGAGAAATTGTGTTTATCTGCTCATGTTGATTACAACATAGATACATGGTATATTGATTCAGGTGCTTCATTTAATTGCACTTCTCACATAGAATGGTTTTGTGATTTTGTCAAGAGTGATTGTGGATATGTAACAATTGGCAATGGTCAGAAGTGCAAAATTGAAGGAAAGGGAGTAATACATTTGAAGATGCATGGTGAAGGTAAACTTATTCTCAAGGAAGTCAGGTATATACCTGAATTAAAGAAGAATCTTATATCTGTTAACAAGCTGGACCAAGAGGGCTATAGGATCACATTCGAAAATAGTCAGTGGAAGATTTGCAAGGGAGCATTGGTGGTGATCAAAGGGAAGGCTGTGGGCACACTTTACCCATTGTCTATCAAGGTAGATCAGTTTGTTTATTTGGCCGCTGAGAAGAATGACATAACAATGTTATGGCATAGAAGGCTTAGTCACGAGCAAAAGTAGGATGAGGATCTTACATTCTAAGAAGATTTTGACAGATATAATTGATTCTAACTTTGATTTTTGTGAAGATTGTGTTTTTGGTAAACAGAAACGGGTCAGTTTTACAAAGGGTGAGCGAGAAATGAGACTTTCAGTATTTTTTGTCAAGTATATATATTTTTAACATAATTTTCTCATTCAAAGTATAATTCTCACCAATTTGTACCAACCCTGAACAAATAGTCTTTACGGCAAGTATGAGACTATTACTTAGCATATCACTAACATGATCTCTTCTTTTCTGCAGATAACTGAAGCACTAATCAAACAACTGACGTACAGACAAACGATCCAAGAATGTTTACGTCTGTCATTTCATACGTCTGTCATTTCATAACAAAATTATGTGGCGTGCTATCTGTTGTTGTGGTTTATTAATTTGTTGTGAAAATAATGCAGTATTCTGAATCATGAAACTGTGTGTTTTACTGATGTTCTACTGTATGTTCGTCTGCAATGTGATCTAACTATGCCTCAACATTCAATATATAGCTACAAGAAGCAACAATATAGAATAGTAAAATACTGTGATTGCAGGGGAATAAAGAGGGGAATAAAGAGAGAAACTCGGTTGGCTAGAAACCAATCAATGGAATCATAAACACAAGCTACAGTACCATGTCATTCTGATCAAAAATAAATTTTATGTTGCTAAATTTTTTTCCAACCATGTTGCAAAAATAACATAAGAAAAAGTAGCCTCATTGGCTAACAGTGTTAGTATGTGAACATGTCATATCCATAGACTCAAATTCTGGTTTAAAGCAACAATTACAAAGCCCTAGCATCAGAAGATCAGCGTATACAATGCAAGATTAACAACTTAATCAAGATTATAGGGGTGCAAGTTCGAGAAGGCAATAATATTCATCCCACTCTCCAGGGAGAGTGATCAGTTCGAAAACAACCCTAACATTTTGGCCACATTGGAAATATTTCACTAACCTAATCTGTTGGGTGTCGATTAAAGAATTTAAAGAACTTTCAAGTACACAATCAATTTTTTTATAAGGCACGCATCCTATGTTCCAAACTTGCATTGTAAATATTTTTTTGCACATTGGACTAAAGGGAATCAAACTTAAAAGCAACGAGGTGTTCTTGATCTTCCACGGCTTAAAATGTTGGCAGCCTGGTTTGCTTGCCCGCCCCAGGACACAAAAGCTAGACCAGATAGGACGTCTAACCAGCAGCATGGGACACAATAGGATGGTGGGGCTTTGATAAGGGTAACCGGATTCAGTAGCCTATCTTTCACAGATGTGAACAAGACATCTCCATTATAGTGTTCCCCACCAAAAAGCACACTTGACAATCTCTTCAATGCCCAAAATAGCTAGGCAAATTATTCTTCTACAATCTATATACTTCGCTTCAATGATCTAAATCCTAAATTCTTCCATACTTGGCACTAAACCATTCATCTATGATCCATCCTTGTCCTATAATAACAAATTCTAAGCTGCACACATCACTTCTATCTCCAAGTTGGCCAAGTGACTTGTAGGAGCTGGAGCATGGAAACAACAAATGAACAGTTTAGCAATTGAGCTCTAAGTTGGCAAGTGACTTGCGGGAACAGGAACATGGCAACTACAAAAGAAGAGATTAGCAACTCCCCAAGCTACTGACAAAGAAGTTGATTAAAACCTATGCATTCCAAGCTTCCAAGACTTAGAAAAAAATCTGGCTATTGGACAGATTCATCTATAAACTGGTCTTCAATGCTGATGAAGAAAGACAACACACAAAAATTTCAAGTTCATTTACATGATAATTTTTCTGATAGAAAGAGCAAAAAGAAAGAAGAATTTATCTTCTTCTGCTTCTTATTCTTGTTCAATCAAACCTCCTACATCTCCATGCAGAAACAGAGTAGAGAGCTCTGTCCTGCCAACATATGACCACAGCACCCTTCTCCTCCTTGATCCGGTACCCCTCACAACCATAACTCTGCAACAACCTCGTCGCTTGCAACATGGCGTAGCAACTCATGGGCACCCTCCCAAACCCCGCCATGTCCAACCTCCGCATCCACCTCTCGAGCTTCTCGTGCCTCTCCTTCCTCTCCAACCCTTCACAAGAAATGATGTTCTTGATCTCCTCCCCGAACATCATCTTCTCCACCTTCATCCTCTCCACCGACCCCCTCGCCACTGTCGACTCCAAGCAGTCGAACAGCGCCGCGTAGAAGTAGAGAGCCTCCAAGAGCCGCTCCATGAGGCCAGCGCCGTTGTGGTTCGACTCCTGCTCCGCCACCACCATGATCTTCGGCGACAGCCCCCACAAGGAGGCCAAGAAGCTATCCATTTTAGCAGAGAATGGGACGGAGGAAGCAGAGTCGGGACTTGGGCTGTGGCCGTTGTTGATCAGATCCTTCTCCATGAGCTCCCCTAGAGTGCTGGGGTGGTGGTTCACCCGAGCTCCTCGTTGTAGCAGATACGGCGTCGGCGTCCTCTTCCTCGGAAAGCCATCGTCACAAGCGAGGAGAGAGTGCAACTGTAGCACAGAGCTGATAGCCAGAGCTTCCCCTGTCTTCACCCTCAAGCTCTCTATATCCAAGCTCTCCAACTTAGCTACGACAGGGTGGAGCTGGAACGCTATATCCAACTTCTCTGCTTCCTCGGTCAGTTTAATGGCGGTCTGCTCGAGCACCTCTCTCTGCTCATGCACGCCAGTGATCCTCAAGTGCGGGGGGCCTTCCGATCTGGAGCTCAGAGCTTGCATCAGAGCAATCCACTGAGCAGGCTCCGAGCAGTTCAAGTCGACGATATGCACCATCTTCTCCCCCTCCATAGCTTCGAGTATGGACTGGTTGGATACGAGGTAGGACACTTTGAGGAATGGGCAAAGGTCGAAGACGAGCTTGTGAGCGAGGAGGGAGTCGGAGACGGGGTGGAGGTTGGTGGCGTGGAGGGCCTTGTATAGGCCTGGCCACGACTTGAGGACGCGGCCAGCGAGGCCCTCGGCAAAGTAGGCGGCCATGCGCTGCATGGAATCGCCGTCTGCGGCGGCGAGTAAGGAGATCTGTTCCAGGCAGAGGTTGGCGTTGTCGAAGCTGCCGGCAGCGACATGGTTGGCGCAGGTGAGGAGGAGCTGGATCAGGCACAGCCCCCTCTCCTCCGACTTGAGCTCCCGAAGCCATTGGTACGGCGAGCCCAAGCTCGGGGAGATGGACATCAACGAGAAGTATTGAAGTGGCGACGATGTCACCGACGAGGACCCGTCTTCTTGCACCACCCCCGCCATTACCAGACTACGAGATTGAGCTCGAAGCTAGCTAGCTGAGTAAAAAGACAGCAACCAAACAGTAACAACCAAGTACAGCAATGAAACCGGTGAAATCAAAACCGGGGATCAGAAGCACACATATATCCTTGTCTTTCCTCAGCTTATTGGGATAAGGTGAAGCTCAGCTCTCTTTGGTTTCGGTTGGGGGGAGTGGTTTTATGATGGGTTTTTGTTCACAGTTTTGACATTGTTTTCACTCACTATTCACGTTGTTCCAGAGCGGGAGGGGAGACAAAGCTGGGGGGATAGTTTTGTTTGGTTGCTAACCAGTGTGTGTGTTTGCATTGTAGCGATTTGTCATGATCAATGGAATAAGGAATTTGTGTGAGAGAGCGCCCGAAGAGTCTTGCTCTCTCCTCTTTCCTGTTTCCTCGATCAATCTACGATACAAACAATACAACGACAATCAAACCAAAAACTCCATCTCTCTCTAGCTTTTGTCTGAACATGAGGGAATATAAGAGGGCTGGCCTTGGGTTATTCTCCAGCTCCACTCCAGTCCAAGCACACTCCCACAAAATAATGCAAAATCCAGGCTCGGGGGTTTGTCTGGTAGCAGGGTGCGTGGGGGGAGATTGCAAGGGTTGGAGCCGGGGAGGGCCCTCCCCCTTGTTTGTTCTGTTTGATGGGGCCAAAGACCAGACCCTTGTTCTTATCCCTTACATAAAGACAACGAGACAAGGAGGTTGGGGAAGGTGACAAGGAAGGCGAGCAGAGCATTTAACTCTTAGCTTTGGTGGTGGTGAACCGGACATTGATGGCAAGCGGTATTGTGGAGAAGCTTTCGGCTTAGTGTTCTGTCCCCATTGTCTCTTGACCCTTCCCTCCACGCAAAACCCACCTCTAAAATTTGCTCTCTCTCCATAGAGTAAGATGGACAGCCGTCTCCCCATGTTTTCATATGTGACACACCAATGTCTTGAGCTTGCAAGTCTTGTTTTTACCCAGTGTATTGAAGGTGAGGGTGAGTGTCGGTGCAACTCTTAACCAGGTTCTGGGTTTGTTGGTTTTGACTTCATGTGAAAGCATTGGAGGCTAGAGCAGAGTATTCCATGGAATGTGACCAAGGACTGGCTTGGAGTTGGAAACTTGGGATATACGCTGCAATGCAGTAATCAATTTGGACGAGCTAGGTTCTAAAAGACGGTGTTGTTTTTTGGCGGGTAGTGGCGGGAAGGACAAGGGAGAAGGGGAAGGGAATGGAATCAAAGATGTGGACAAGATGAATAGAGATGGGTTGGATTTGGACATAACAAGGCGTAAAGCAAGTGACAACGTTCACGAGAGGGAGACAATCTCTGTATCATCTGACTCTGCACTTCCACTGCCTTATCTTGACGTCAATTTGCACCAGCTTGAGCTTAAGCTTTGCAGTTTTTTTTTTCCGAATTTTTTTGACTTCTACAGTGTAGTATTGGGGTAAAAACATATATCTTAGATTGGAACTCAAGCTTCAAACTTTGAGAATACAGATTAAAACAAGATTGTACACTCCACGGTTGGCGCTATTACTACTGCGTCTTCTTCTTCGTTACCTCCTTATTTTCATTCCCCCTATCATATGCTACATTGCTTCTATGGTTTGAGATAAACCAACAAATAATTTTTGTTTTGGTGTAAACAGCCATTTCCGTGGCTTAGCTTGCATCAGATGTTTTACAACAACAAAGACTACTCTCTCTCCAACTGTTAGATTTTTCAGTGCAACAAAAACCACTCTTTTAAGGTACGATTAACTTGCTCCTGATCATCAGTTTAGGCATATAAGGCCGTATGAAATAGGGGTAAAGATTAATTTATAACCTAGTCTTTATAATTCCTAGCTTTTTTTGTAAATTTGATTAAATTGAGTTAGTTGTTTTCGTAAAATTAATAAAATTGGGTTTAACTTTCAAAACCAAAATAAAATCCTCAGGAATTATCCAAATCCATACTTACCTAAATACGTTGAGTGTTATAATTAAGCCTCTTGCCTACATGATCTAAGATTATATTTACATTCTAACACTAGTAGCCAGCATCGTATCTATCAGCCAAGAACAGGCTCAAGGGCCATCACATGCTAACAGGTGTTATCCACTGGCAGGGCTTGGTCACTCATTGCCTAAATCATATACAACATTTAAACAAAATCTATACTCCAAAGTCAAAGCCCAACCATTTATTATTTAATTTTTTCGCTTCAAACATTAAACCCAATTATTTACTATTAACACAAAATTAAATCCGACAATTTATTAAATAAGTACTTATTTATCTATTCAAATTATATAATTTTAAAAAAAAGAAACTACATAAAAAATATTTTAAAATTACAAATAGAATATTTGGTAATTTTTATTAAATATTAGTTGTAAATGTTAATGATGCACTTATTTTTATAATTAAAATCATAATTTAAAAATTAGGTATTGGGTATCTGTGTTACTAAATTTAACCATTTATAACTAGAAACCAGTTAATCCCAAACTAAACCATATTATTTATATTATCCAAAATTTTACTATTAAGGTTTGGCCAGGTGGAGTACCGGTTTAACAGTACTAATAAAACCCCTGTACATAATAGAGTTCACAATAAAGAATTTTAGCTGAAGTATAATGTTGTGTTCATAATTTGTTTTAGAAGTCTTAATATTTGATTGGAATAGCAGCAGATATTTACAGAAAAATGACCATATCTGACGCCTACGGAGGAAGAACATGTGTGTCTTTCTCCACCTCAAATTGCTTGTTGCATATCTAGAGCCACAAACACTCAGCTGCTCACATAATCTGAAACAATGTACCCATAACAATTCTATCCAATAACAAACTACCGTTGTTGCTCAAAAGCTATAACGAACTATTCTTGCTTAGAGAAGCTCAAGGTTCATTACCATGGCTGCCAACCTTGCTGTATGCTCATTTTCAGACCCTTCGCTCTGGTCGAGTAGGACTAATTGCCCAACTCTTCTCTCCCCGTCTATGACCAACTTCCCTTCAAGAAGTGCCACAATTTCAATTGGTCCATCGAATAGAGCCAAGGCTTGGTCACTGCTCAATGCTGTGAAAGAAGAACTTGAGGCTCCTACGGTGGACACTCAGATTCCAGCAACAAGAGACTCTTCTACTAAGCTTGTGCTCGTTGTTGGTGGAACTGGTGGCGTTGGCAAGTCTTTAGCTAAATCCCTGGGAAATAATGTTTACAGATTTTGAAGCTATTCTACCCAGAAAATTTTCATCTCTGGTTTGTATTCACAATTCAACAGGGCAATTGGTAGTGGCATCCTTGCTAAGCCGAAATATCAGAGCTCGTTTGCTGCTAAGAGACCCTCAAAAAGCAACAACACTGTTTGGAGACCCAGATAAAACCAGTTTAGAGGTGCTGAGTATGTGATTTTGCTTGCAGTATTTTGGTGATATTCCTCCCACATTCATATTTATTACGTATGGTTTTAGCAAATCTAAAGTCCTGAATTGTTATTGTCTTTATGTTTTGATAGGTTAGAGTAGGGGATACAAGGAACCCAAATGATCTCAATCCATCCAAATTTGAGGTTAATCGCATGTTTGTTCTCCTTTATTGGATACAAGCAACATGTACAGTCTTTGAAGTTGGGATTTGAAATTTATCAAAGATTCAAGAACGTTGATTTACAGGGTGTGACCCATGTCATTTGCTGCACTGGAACAACTGCATTTCCCTCAAGACGATGGAATGGAGATAATACACCGGATAAAGTAGGTAAGATTGGTGCTTGTGAAAACAGATGGTCTGATTTGAAGCCGTAGAAGAAATAAAATTTCTGAACTATTTGATTTCTGAATATATTGTTTCTCTTCTTCAAGATTGGGAGGGTGTCCGGAATCTTGTCTCTGCACTGCCACCAACGTTGAAGAGGATTGTGCTTGTCTCTTCTGTAGGTGTCACAAAGTTTGATGAACTGCCATGGAGGTACATCTATAACATCTTAATTTGACTGTGTAAAATATTTCTGGAATACAGCTTTCTTAGAAATATTTGGATGTGTCTCTAAGTTGAATTAGTACAAACCTAAATACCCTTTATCAAAGTAAGACTACACTGAATTATTGCTACCATCTACACCTTACTGCCTCTATCCCAGGTCAGTGGCAACTAAACGTTTTTTTTTTAAGTAAAATTCTCACACTAGAGTCACTGCGCTTGCCATCATCTTTTGAGCTTTCTTCTCTAGAGGAATTCCCTTCTTTGGAACCAAATATATGGATAAGAAACCCCATTAGATAACAATTTAACTCAAACCCTTCACCTTAGCAGAACTTGTCATTTCATTTTTCATATCCATGGTAGGTATGTGAATAATACGTTTACATATTAGTGTACATTCACTTGTTATGATAGCTGGAACACACTTCCACGGCATAGAACTATCATCAAGAAAAGATAGATTTTAGTAGTAGTTTTTTTCCGCAGTTTACCAGAATAGCATGCTGGTGGTTGAATGTTTGTTTGACACCATGTATGCGGATGAAATCAGTTTCTTCAATAATCTCAATTCATACAAACAATAATCCCTGATGAATGCATTCATCTGACTGGTTTTATTTCAAAAATATGTTTATTAACATTTCTACATCTTCTGAAATCAACCACATAAATTTTTGGCAGCATCATGAATCTCTTTGGCGTTCTGAAATTCAAAAAGATGGGAGAGGATTTCGTTTGCAGCTCTGGTCTTCCCTTCACCATCATCAGGTCTGTTTTCTAAACAGGATACTCTCGTCACAAGGGGATAGGGCTGCCATACACACCATTCCATCATTGGAATTAGCACAAGAACTCAGTGTTTGTGGCCTTGGATAATTTTTCTTATTGTAATAACCTAATAAATGAAGAAGTTAATCAGTGTAATTGTACCTCAAACTGCTACATTGTCAGAATCAATCACATTGGCTGAGGTTTAAAGAGCTGAACATTTATCTCAATGCAGGGCTGGAAGATTGACTGATGGCCCGTACACTTCATATGATTTGAACACCTTACTTAAAGCAACTGCAGGAGAACGGAGGGCCGTACTCATTGGCCAAGGTTTGTATCATCCTTCAATCCTGTAAGCAATGAATTATAACCTGTGAAATAATCTGTTGTCATAAATGTTAATTAGTATAAGCTTTACTTATCTAAAATCACTCTACTTTATTGCAGTATTACATCATTTGTGTTGTTAACTCTCTTCCTCCTTCATGTTTAACAGTAATTATACATGGGTTTTTTTAGGTGATAAGCTGGTTGGGGAGGTTAGCAGGCTAGTAGTTGCTGAAGCTTGCATCCAAGCTTTGGACATTGATTTCACTGAAGGCCAAATATATGAAATCAACTCAGTCCAGGTAATTTATGTCATAGACTTTAAACTTCAATTATATTTTACTTGTTGAACCAATTAAACCACATAGCTTTTCCCAAATCCCAGTTAATGGGAATAAGCAGCAGATCTGATAGGTTAAGGTTTGTTTTGTGTCACTAAATCTATCATTCTTTTCCTCTTAAGCATATTTTTATAACATAATGATTGATGAATCAATTGATCTTGCACAGGGGGAAGGACCTGGAAGTGACACTGAGAAATGGAAGGAACTATTCAGAAGCGCACAACAGCAGTAATTCAAATTTAACCAATGTACCATCTAAGACCTGTATACCTGTACATTCACGGTATATATGGTCATAAATCATAATACACATTTCTGAAAAAAAAAAAATCAGAGAAGAACTTCATTGTAAAGGTGATCATAGAAGACAGTATAACATAAAAAACCGAAAACTAATATGAACATATTATTTCATGCAGTCAATTAGGCTACTTGATCTCGAATTTTTCCGACCAAAAAATTATATTATATGAATCTGGAGTATCGAAGCCTGTACTTATCGGGAAACCTTCGCCGGCAGGAAGTCAACCCGTATCTGGTTGGGTTCAGTGTTCTGTGGGCTGTGTATTCACCTTTGAATCCCGCAAAACCCGAACCAAAAGATATAATTAATTTATATATATTTTATATAATGTTTTCCTTTATTATTATCCAAACCAAAATTTAAGATCATAAGTACATTGTTATTAACATTATGGATAAAAAATATTATGGGTATTCGTATTAAATATGAGACTAACTGATTGGAAGATACGCTTTTGCATTATTCATGTCTTTCTTTTATTCAAAAAGTCGAAATAGCCTAGAAATTACTCGAGGGTCTCTTTTGCAGCCCAAGACAGATGAATACTTGTCATAATAACTTAATAATTAATTATTCATGTGAACATTAATATTGATTTAAATTTGGCAAAATGGTTCGTAAATCAATCTTAAACTGCAGTTCAGAACCGGCCAATTTAAAATTTCTAAGAAGACCAAAGCAGTAACCAATAACCAATAACCAGACTCAACCAAACAACTAGTTGGGCATAAACATGGGAACATCCTCCCTTCACATGTAGCAATTTTAACTTGCACCCCAAGATATACGATACCATCCAGCGGATTAGCCATGGCCGCCTGCATTCAAAAACCCAGTTAAGAACGGCGTTCTAGCAAGCAAATAAACGATGAAAAACTGATTCTTAGAGAAACAAACGATTAGCCAATGCAAACCCTAAAGAGAACACTGATCACCATGTTTCCTCCGGACAACAATGCGATCACCGTGAAAACAATGACCTGAATGATGAATACTATTTCTCTGCCATGAATCAGATGAAGAAGAAGGAAAGCTGTGTCTTTCAGTCTTTGGATATTGGTTCACACTGTGAAGGAATGCAACTATTTATATATAGAACATTGTTTTTCATGATCCACTTAATTTGCACTTTAAATGTTCCATTCATCGTGTTGCCCATCACTTAGCGAAGCTAAACAATCACACTAGTTCTTGTTGTGGGTATCTACGTAGAATTTAAGTCTAATCTAATTTTATTAATAAAAGAGGAATTTGCCCGAGATTAAAAGTAAGAAAATCCATTAATCAAAATATATAAAATATTTAAAAAGTATAATAAAAAAACCTCTTACAGAGGACAAGGGTTTAAATCTCGTTAATCTCATATTCTTAAAAAATAATAATGAAAATTTTTTTACATTAGAGAGTCATGGGTTCGAACTGAGATAACTATAACTTCTAAATTCTTACTAAAAAATTTTATCTAATTATCTTAAAAATATAAAAAAAATCAAATAATTGTAATACATCTTTCATTTACATATACAGAATATATCTTCAAATTTAATTATAGTCTATATTTACAATATTAAATTATTATAGTCTACTTTATTATTCAATAAAAAATTATATATAAAATTAAAATTTATCTAGGTCAGTGCGACATCTTGGCTGGTTGTTATATAATTAGGCTTCGTCTGTTTGAAGAGGTGTATTTGATACAAATTGAGGTTGATTTTGTCATTAAAAAATGTAGCATTGACGTTGGGCCATAGGTTTCTCAAGGCCCAACATCATCCATGTGGAAATTGGATAGTAAGCCCAAGTGCCCATCTTTAGTTATAAATATTCTATGGCAAAAATCTTTAAAAATGAAATTATTTTGATCTAGAAAAAATAAAAAGAAAAAATTTAAAATAAAATTTTCGCTTGTATCGCAGTGCTTATGTGTAGCCTTAAATTATTAAAAGCTCGACTCAGGCCATCATGGAATAGAGTTGATTTGGAATAAACCCTATTCATAAGTTTTTATATTAAAAAATCATCGGTCAACTAGTGTCACTCAATTTCATATCTTGTTCATAATATATGATGTTTTAATCCCCTACTACGTGATTTAACAAAAATTGCAATGCGTAAGTGTAAAGGTTTTCTCATGCATGCATGGAGCTTATATTACTCCTTGTTCGAATAATTAGCCACTCATATGTATTACGAGGATTAATATTCCACCCCCTTAGTAGTAAACAGGCCAATATAACTTTGCTCTTTGAACCGAGCACCCACGAAATGGCATTTAGCTGGTTTGAATTTTTTTTTTTCACTGAATGTTAATTTTTTTAAAAAAAATGATAGATCCCATTAAATTTCCAATGAATATTAATTTTTTTAAAAAAATATCCCACTAAATTGACTGGGTCTATGAACTAAGTAAAATAGTGAGAAATAGACCTACGAAGTCCTTACAATCATAAAATTTTTCAATGGCCGGCGATCACATGCATTAATCCTCGGTGAGGATTGCTGTAAACTCACGAGTTGACCAAACATAACCCAGTTGTATTGTGAAACTCTGCTATCATCGACGACTTGCAATTATTTCACAAGCTCAATATATACCTCACCGTTTCACAGACAACCCACAACACGAGAAACAAGATGTTCCTCTAGTACTTCTTCAGTGGAAATCAAGTGGACGATATGACTTCACAAAACATGGTGGATTGGTTACATTGAAACGTCGCAATGGAGTTGGATCACGGGTGCCATTATTAGAAGAAAGACTCAGATGCCAACAACGTCAAGATCAAGAGATTCAAGACTGTTAATTGTTAACCAGCTTGTTAATAGTTGTACCCACAAATATTAATTATATATAGCTCATTATCGCTCGGAATGGCAAGGAAATATTGGGAATGTCAAACGAAGTCTCAGAATACGAAATGATAGTGACCGTTTGTTAAACCGTCATTTAAGATGTGGAGGCTTAAAATATCTCTATAAAAGGCTCTTTAAACTTCATGTTTAAAAGTATCCACAAGATAGAGAGAGGAGAAAAAAAAAAAGAGATAAAGAAGATGAAAGGGAATCCATCGGTGTAATTCTATACAAAGTGTTAGGGAAAAGAAATTTTAAGATCTCAATTGTAAGGGTTGAGTGTGTATTCTTCTTATACATCTTTATGTGTTTGAGTTTGAAGGTCGTAATCTTTGGTTGATGTATTAAATTATTCGTAACGGTCTCGTAGTTTCCGACTCTTGACGAAAGTAAGGTTTTTCACATTAATTCTCTGTGTTTTTTATGTTTGTTTTATCTTTTTTCTCCGATGTCATTTGTCTCATGTGTTCGTTATTGTGATAAATCTCCAACTTTAGGGATTTTTTTAATAATTAGTGTCGTTGGTGATTCAATCAGATATTGATTTGAGTGAGACTTATATGATGAACACTTCCAAGAAAGGGAAGATCGAGAAATTTGATGGAACAAATTATCAATGGTGAAGGATACAAATTTAGGATTATCTATACGAAAAGTAACTACATCAACTGCTCATAGGTACCAAGACAGAAAAGATGTCAGCTAAAGAGTGGGCCTTGTTGGACCGGCGTGCCTTACCTATTGTCTGATTGTGTTTGACGTAATCGGTGGATTTCAATGACTCAAAACAGACAACCATCAAATGATTGATGGAGGCATTAGCAAGTGTCTATAAGAAGTTGTTAGTTTCTAACAAATTATTTCTTTTAACGGAGCTTGTCAATTTGAAAATGCCTGAAAGTGAATCTATTGTTGAGCATTTGAATAATTTTAATGTGATAGGCACAATTTGAATTTGTGGAGAATTTTAATAAGATATTAAATCTTTAATTTTCATGTGTTCTTTACTTGAGAGTTGGGATACGGTCATTACATCTAAAAGTAATGCATTGAAAGAAAAACTAAATTTTGATGAAGTGCTAGGTGCATTCTTGAATCATGAGATGATGAAGAGGAACATGGTAGATAACACACTATCCACTTCAAGCACAACTTTCTCGGTAGGCAATGGCAAGAGCAAAGAAAGGGGTAGGGGTTAGACTAGAGGTCCTAAAAATCGAGGACGCTCTAAATCCAAAAGTAAATTTAAGGGTAAATAATCTACTTGTTGGATTTGTGATGAAGAATGGTATGTAAAAAGGGATTGTCTCGAGCGATTCAAGAATGAAGCTAGTGTGTTGTAGTTGGACATAAGGAGAAACTTTATTTATCAATTCATTATAATTATAAATTAGATACATGGTGTATTAACTCAAGTGCTTCATTTCATTGTACTTCTCACAAGAAATAATTTTGTATTTTGTTAAGGGTGAGTTTGGACATGTAACAGTTGGAAATGGTCAGAGGTGCAAGATTTGAAGGTAGGAGAGTAATCCGTTTCAAGATGTATGAACTTATTCTAAAGAAGGTCGAGTTGAAGAAGAATCTTATGTCACTCAACAAGATGGACTGAGAAGGCTATAAAATCACATTTGAGAATAGTCAATAAAAGATCAACAAAGGATCATTAGTAGTGATCATAGGGAATGTAGTAACACTCTATATCAATGTCTACCAAGGTAGATCCAAGTGAAGAATAACCAAGCAACGCTATGTAATGGAAGACTTGGACACTTGAGTGAGAATGGGATGAAGATCATACATTCAAAGGTATTGACAGGTATAATGAATACTAATTTTGATTTTTGTGAAGATTATATCTTAGGAAAACAAAAACGGGTTAGCTTCAATAAAGACGAATGAGAGAGAACCAAAAAATTAGAGTTGGTTCACAACAATTCGGGGTCGGCTCAAGAAATGTCTTTTAGAGGTAATCTCTACTTTGTTGCCTTCACGGAAATACATAGATTTACACTACAAAAGAAAATGAGAGGTCTTTAATATTTTTAAGATGTGAAGCCCATGTAGAGAATGAGATAGAGTTGAGATTGAAATACCTATTGTCTGACAATGGTGGAGAGTATAGGAATTAAGAGTTTGTCTTCTATTGTTCTACCCAAGGGAGTAGGTGGATTAAGATAGTACCAAAGACACTACAACATAGTAGGGATGCGAAGAGAATGAACAAGATCATCCTAGAGAGAGTAAGAAGCATGAAAGTTCAATTCAAACCCCCTTTGTATTTTTGGAAAGCCAATATGGGTACCGCTGTTTATCTAATTACCTGTAACGACCCGCCATTTTTCAATTATTTAATTAGGCCTAGATGGCCAGGTGTTACTTAAAGTACTAAGTTGTTGTATTATAACAATTTAACAGCAATGTATAAGATTGGTTCCCACTGTCTAGGACCGTTTCCCAGTAGCCACACATATTTCTCAATAAAAATTAAAAGGGAGTCCTCATATTTATCTTGCTCCAAGCTTTGGTTGTCAATGGCTTTTCCCACCTAATTTAAGATATTATTTATAACCTTTTGTAACTGTATTTTCCTGTTATTTTGCCAAAAGAGGGCCTTAATTTGAGAATAAAAATCCTATGTACAAATTGCTTATACTTTCCTTAATCTTGAATTTGTAGATCTGAATTGGATTAAGAACTAGATAGTTCCAATCCATAATATAAATAAAACCTGATTCTCAATGATTGATATGAAGGTATCTTGAATTCAGAATTGTTAGAACTTTAATTCAAAATTGTCAGAACTTGATTAACCTTATATCAAATCATCGAATAAATAATCAAACTAGATGACGAAAGCGTACCTCAAGCCATAAAAGAATTGGAGTTTTAATCTCTTCAGGTTATGGTCTTCTGAATTCATATCTAGTTTTCGTTCTGATATCCCATTTTCCAGAATTCAGGTTCTAGAAAACACTTCTTGAATTCAAAAGACCATAACCTGAAAAGATTAAAACTCCAGTTCTTTTATGGCTTGAGGTACGCTTTCGTCATCTAGTTTGATTATTTACTCGATGATTTGATATAAGGTTAATAAAGTTCTGATAATTTTGAATTAAAGTTCTAACAATTCTGAATTCAAGATACTTTCATATCAATCATTGAGAATCAGGTTTTATTTATATTATGGATTGGAACTATCTAGTTCTATATCCAATTCAGATCTACAGATTCAGGATTAAGGAAAGTACAAACAATTGTACATAGGATTTTTATTCTCAAATTAAGCCCTCTTTGGCAAAATAACTTGAGGAAAATACAGTTACAAAAGGTTATAATTTTGGACACTCCCACATAAAGATATTTTTTATAACCTTTTGGTTAAGTTATAACTAATATTTTAAAATTTATTAAGGACTACAATATGCTGCCAAAGTAGCCTCTTTTGTGGGAATTAATTTATTTTTAAATATTAAGATAGGTTATGAGTATTTAATTCATGTGGATATTAATCGGCCCAAAGGAAGGTTAATATTTGACAGAATTATATTTTCATTTGTGGTTATAGATATGGAACAATTATCAAGTTTCCATGTGGATAATAAATCGACTCAAAGGAAGGTTTATTATTTGACAGGATTTATTTTTCATATTTTACTACACTAAGACTCATTATTGTAATAAATATGGGATAATTATCAAGTTTTCATGTGGATACTAAATCGGCCCAAAGGAAGGTTTTTTATCTGACAGGATTTATTATCCATATTTGATTAATGCATTAAGATAATAAATAATGGGATTCAATATCGATTGAATTATTAATCTTATTATTGACATTTTGTTTAGTTCTATGAATCCAGTTATTCAATCTGCTTATATGATTTCTGCCAACATCAATTCAGTTAAGGAAAGGAAATGCATAAGTCGGTAGTCTTATGTATGATAAAGTGTGTACGCGTCCGAATATTGTGTATATTATTGGGATGTTGGGCAAATATTTAAATAATCCGGGTTTGGATCATTGGATAACAAGTAATAAAGTCATAAAGTATCTTCATAGAACAAAACATTACATGCTTACATATAAAAAGTCAGGTCAAGTTGGGATCATTGGGTATTCTGATTCTGATTTTGGTGGATGTCAAGCTAAGCAAACACTTATATAGTTTCTTCCACCATGGCAGTTGAAGTCATAGCTTGTTATGAGGTATCCAATCAGGGAATATGGTTGCAGAATTTTGTCACAGGGCTGCGTATTATTGATAATATTGAAAGACTACTTAAGTTATTTTGTAACAATCAATCTGCAGTATCGTATTCGAATAACAACAGGAGCTCGTCTAAATCAAAACATATAGACATCAAATTCCTTGTTGTGAAAGAAAGAGTTCAGAGTGGTAAAGTCTTTATAGAGCATATTGGGACAAACTCCATGATTGCGGATCCGCTTACTAAAGGTTTACCACCCAAGGTCTTTCATGAGAATGTTGCTCATATGGGTGTTGTATCATTTATTGATATACTACTTTAGTGGGAGTTTGTATTTTGGTTTAAGGTTCACTTTGATTTGGTATTTTTTTTTTGTAATTATGGTGATCTCATAAGGTTGGACCAGCTGAAAATAGGCATGTTCAGATCAAATTACATGTAATTTTCATGCTACACATCCATACTTGATCTATGTCATTTGATTATGTTGGTATACGTGACAATAGAAGGTTTAGTTACGCTCAATGTGACGAAAATCGCCTTGATCCTATATTGACATTGATTAATGGACGAGATCGTTATTTTGGAATAATGGCATATATTTGGAGCTAATAAAGTTATACAATTATTTTGTGTATATATATTAAGTCCAAGTGGGAGATTGTTAGATATTAGACATAAATATATACATGAATCAGGAATTGTATCATATGTTATTATATAAGGTTGGCTCAATTAAATTGATCTACTAAAGTTAAGGGTTATGAGCCATAAATTAAGGTATGGAATTCAATGTGAAAAGTGTGGAATTCAATGTGTAGATACCTTTTCGTAATTTCTCTTTTGTAATGGGTGGAATTGAAATTATGAAACTTCGGCTATAAATAAGGAGGTTATGGTCCCTGAA
>JAVDBV010083174.1:0-17762 GCA_032619315.1 Piper longum | reverse complement strand
GCTAGGGTTCCGTCGTGCGTGCATCTCGAACCCCGAATCCGGCGCTCCACGACATCCGAAATTCGATCGGGTTCGACCGGGTGAACTCCGTGGAAGATCCGGTGAATTCCAACGAATTCCAAAAATTCTGATTTTCCGGCGACTTTCCGGCGGTTTTCCGGCGACAATCGCCAGTGGCGTCTACTTATTGGATCGGGGCCGTATAGGGTACCATCGGAACCGTCTCGGCGAGCCCGACGTGTCTGTGGTGTCAACGAGGCCGACGGAGGCGGCGGCTCACCGGAAAATACCAAAAATAGAGCGGCGGCGGTGGTGGCTGAATCCGGCCGGCCAGGGCGGCGATCGGCGGCGCTCTGGTCGGGGAAGGTCACTGGGGGGTCGGTGGCGCCGAGGCGACCACTGGACGGCGACGGCGGTAGTCGGCGGCGCCAGAATCGGCGACGGCGGCAGTTGGCGGCGTCGGAATCGGCGACGCGATCGCGCGCGGGCGTGGCGCTAGCCACGGCGATTCCCGGCATCGCGGCGGCGTGTAGCGGCCGGGGCTGGTCGGGGCGACACGGCGACGGCGCAACGGGGCAGACCGGCGTCGGTCGGCAGCCGGACGGCGCTGACAGCGGCGGCGGCGGCGCATGGGGGCGGCTGGGGTTTTGGGTGGGTGAAGAAATGTGTTGGGGGAGAAAAAAAGAAGGACGTTGGGTGGCAATTTCGTAAATAAAACTTGACTCGAGTCCGTCTCGAGTCAAAAATAATAACTAACGCGTAATAAATCCTAAAAAAAATCTATAAAAATCAGGAAAAATCCTATAAAATAAAATAAAACACACAACATCCAAATGACATGCTCTATAATTAATAACCCATCCAAAACTACCCATAACGCGTCCTAACGCGATAAACAGCCTAAAACTATTTCTACGCTCGCAAAATGAAAAAAAATCTAAAATCGTCAACTGTATGCTCTCATGCATTCTTATAACTCATTCTCTGCTCATTTATCTCATTATCATCACATCCTCGCTACACATTACCCTCACAGCTCATACACGTGATCGGCATCGGCTCAGTACACGTGTTCTTAAATACACTCAACTCGACGCTGAACCGATCGGCTAACGACTATAAAACCTGTGACTCGAATCACGGGTTTTACACAAAGGGCCCAATAATTTGTTCTATTATTATTATTAAATTAAACACTATTAAATATATTATTTTATCTATCATTACATTCAGCAACGTTTTAATTATTAGCCATAGTTATAAACACATCCTAAAAACATAATGCACTACAATATTGTTATGTACCCTATCATTGAATTTTTTCAAAAATACATCATTATAAAGTATACTGAAGTTTTTTTCACCTTATATTTTTTTCTAATTATTGTTATATACCTATTTTCTAATACTGACACACAGAAACATAAAAACTTTTGATATAGATTCGTTAAAAAAATAAAAATATATAGCTAAATTATTATTTATTGTTACCATTAATTTAGAGCTTTCCTTACCCTTTATCTTATCTAACAGAAAAAGTTTTTCTTACTATGATAAAATACTTTCCATCATCTTTTCCGGGAGAGAAGATCTGTTCTCGTATGATAAAAGTAAAAATTATTCCTTATCTCATCCTTGTACATCCGATATTTATTAAAAATCAACCATCACATGCTCGATAATATTATCAAAGACATCACCTCTAATTAACTAGCTTAGTAATAACAATTACCACAATATAATTATTTTAAAAATATTATGTATACCATCGTGTGTTATTAAAAAGTATTGAAGATATATATTATTAGAAAACATAAAAAAATATTTTAAATAAAGTTTGATAAATAAATATATACTAATTTTATAATTTGAAAACTTATTAAAAAACATCTACAAATTCTTACTTGAAAATTCCTAACAAATATCATATTGTCAAGGTAAAAGCTAAATATTTACATTAAATGCCCAATGTAATTAGCTAAGGTGTAAATTATATATTTATACGAAGAAATATCACGTAATTTAAAATGCAAATATGAGTAAATATTTAATGTTAAACCCTTTTTTCAAATATATTTACAAATAAATATTAACTAGTATTGAATTTTTGGGCAAATAGGTAAGGTATTAATCTAGCGAGTGTGACGAGTTTACCTTATGCTCAATTCGATTTAATTGAAGCTCACTGAAACTAGAACAAGTTTTAAACACTCGAGCTCGAACTCGACTCAAAATTGGAACATGTTGTTCGTGTGAATACAAACTTTTGTTGTTCGTGTGTCTACAACAACCATCCGACCACAAAACTATTTATGTTAAAATTATAATTAAAATAATCTTTATTATGATCATGTACACAAAATAAAAAATGTACCCCAATTGTTCCCAAAATTAATTATTTATATAGTAACAAGTCTTCTTGAGACTACCAATTAACCTGATCTTATATATTATACCATCGAGTCAAGTTCGAACCAAGGTATGAATTGAGTACGAGTTGATTTGAGTCGAGGTACACGTCAATTTTGAATTACAATCGAGTTGAATTTGAGTTGAATACTACTTTGTTCAAATTTGGCTTAAAGAATATGAGTTCGAGCTAAATTTGAATTCAAGTAGTGAGTCAAATCAAATTGAATTGAGTACGAAATAATCGTGAGCCGATTAGCTCAATTAATAGCCTTATAAGTAGGAGATAAAAATAAAAAATTTTAAATAGGTAGGAAAGGAAAATAGAGATTTGTGGGGTCATAATTAATATCATACAAAGAAAAGGTCGAAACAAAATAAAAAAAAATACATAAAAAATATATAAATTAGATAGTTTGATCTTACCTTTATATCTTTTTTTTATTTGTTTTGGCTTTTATATCTGTACTAGCCAAAGTTCCTACATTTATTAAATATACATTTATTAAATATTTGTAAAAAAGAATAAAAATAAATGTTTACTATATTTAAGAAAATTAAATAATTATAAATAGTAATATAAAGGTTTGAATTATATATTTAGGCTATAATATTTTGTCATGGATTGGTTATAATTTGACCGGTTAAAAAGATCTTATAATATTATAATATCATTTGCTAAAAATTTATTGTTATAATAATATTTTCTATTATTTTTTAAAATAGTTTATCGATTTAAAAATAGAGTGAAGGTGGGGTCGTGATGGAAAAGGTGGGGGTGGTGCCATAAAACTTCTCTGATTTGAAAGAGTAGGCCTTGGTGGCTGGTCGTGCGCGTACGGCCAAAGTTTTCAAACTTTTTTATTCTGTAATTGATGTCTACCTGCTCGATTACGAGTCCTCAAATCTATGACAAATCAAATCAGAGATTGAAGAAAGCGTTCCGATGGAGGCAAAGAAGTGGGTGGAAGACCTCAAGGACGAGCTCTCGGTGATTGCCTCCTCCAACGAGGAGCAGGTTTGGGCAAGGCAATCAATCTACAGAGTCCCAGCTCGCATCAAAGATGATTCCATCACTTCCTTCGAGCCACAAATGGTGTCGATTGGCCCCTACCACCACGGAAAACCACGGCTCAAGCCCATGGAGCATCACAAGCGCCGGGCACTCGCTCGACTCGTCGAGAGGTCGAACAAATCCATACAAGACTTTGCCGCGGCCTTGGAGCAGATAGCGGAGGATTTGATGGGCGCCTATGAGGAGTTGGACGAGGAATGGAGAAACAAGGACAGGTTCTTGACGCTCATGTTGATTGATGGTTGCTTCTTGCTGGAGATTATGCGTGGAATTGCACAGAGCTATGCGCCATTCGATCCCATTTTCAGCCTTCAAGGGGTGCTCAATACGTTTCACTTCATCATCCCCGATATGTTCATGGTTGAGAACCAGATTCCTCTGCTCGCTCTTGCAAGGCTGCTGTCTGTGGAGAGTGACATGTCAACTAGAGAGGTAAGAATATTTGGACGTGGAAATTAAGTTTTTAGTTCATATTGTAATTAATTGAACACCATATTAATACATGTTTCTATAGGGGGAGGTGGCCATATCTTCTCTTGTGATCAAACTCTTCTTCCCTGGGAGTGTTCCAAATCCAGAGATAGAGTTGAGAATGAACATGTTAGACATTTACAGAGGAGTATTAGTTGAACATGATCCATGGCCTAACAAACCCTACACACCCAAGATTGAAACGGGCCAACTAGTACGGTCTGCAACCGAGCTCTGGGATGCGGGTGTCACATTCCGGAAGAGCCAAACATGCTGCGTGAAAGACATCGCATTCGAATATGGTGTTCTGAGCATTCCTGTCTTCTCCATTGAACGTGGTCTGGATACCATATTTCGCAACGTCGCCACCTTCGAGCGCCTCCGACCGGCCACCAGCCATGATTTCCGGACGTACCTAATGTTCATGTTTGGCCTTGTCAATTCGGTGGAGGATGTTGCGCTGCTAAGGTCGCAAGGGATGATCGAGACCACGCTTGGAAGTGATGAGGCAGTTGCACAAGTCGTGAAAGAACTGTCTAAGGACATTTTGATCTTCGATCCAAACAATCCATTGTGTGCGGTGAGGGACTCGCTGAATGAGTACTATGCGAGGAACATGATGAGGTGGAGCAGAAGGTTCAGGGATTGGCACAGGAAGTTACTGCAAAGCTATTTTAGCAATCCTTGGACTTTCATCTCGGTCTTAGCTGCAGCTTTGCTTCTGGGTCTCACGCTCGTTCAGACTTACTACTCAGCTCGTTCTTACTACAAAAACAAGTGAAATTTTTCTGTTCGATGCTGCATGTATATGTGAATGTTTTTCATATCTTCTTCTGTATATGGAAGGTGAAATCGATGCTATATATGCGTCAAAACTATTTTAGTGGCGATCTAGTGAAATTATCAACAATTTAGGAGCCAATTAATGAACTGCACTGGCAAAATGTGCTTGCTTGCTACTGCTACGTGCATATACCAGTACCCGTCCTCAAGCTAGCAAACCAAATTGTCACACAAGTCCAAACCTGAAACCAAATATAAAGTTATTTAACGGCGGATATTAAAATTAGCTTAATGATGCAGTTGATACTAATCATGATTCATGCAGGGAGATGGTTATATATGGAATATATGGTATAAAAAAATTGCATGTACAAGCGAAATATAATAGGATTTTAATTTGAAAAATTAAAAGTTAATTAGAAGAGCAGGATATGCTGCAATCTTTGTATATTATGTATAAATAATTAAAAGCCGATCACCGAAACAGATATTTAAGTCATGGATATTGATCATATCTCACTACGATCATCTCAACGCTTAAGTACCAAAAAAGAGAAACCCATAAATTTGACTTGAAAGCATTAAACAAATAAATAATTGAGTTTTCTGATCAGTTAAATTAATTGGCCGATAACTAATACCATTGATTAATTTTGGTCCCCGAACACGTCCAAAGGCATTAATTTATCATTAGTGAAGGTCAACGCAGATCGTGTCATCGTATTTTCTTGGAAAGTAGAATAGCGGATAGCTTGTCCTAATTTTACGCATCTCACGCGTCCAGGCCAGAAAGTCAGCAACAAACCGCGTGGACCTTTATAATTAATGCGACGATATTATTATAATTATATATTATTGTATCTATTTGCGTGGACGGCAATATTTTTAGATTAAGAATTACTTACACCCCATTCCTTTAACAAAGAGTCACTTACCCCCTCTCAATCACTTACACCTCTGTTTATAAAAAAAAAGTACTTATACCCTGCATTTTAAAAAAATGATCATTTACACACTCACTTCTAACAACATTTGTATATAATGAAATATTGATGTCGTGATTGAAATTAGACTATATTTTAATTTAATGATGTGACAAACACGAACACACAAAAAATAATTTAAGATTATTTTCTTAATTTAATATTTTAGTAATTAAATTTAAATATATTAATTCTAATTTAATGGTAGCAAGTGGTTAAATGTTAATGATGATAAAAATAATTTGATGACATGCTAAACTCAAACATGTCATAAAAAAAATATCGAGTTAAGTCGTATTAAGGGTGTAATCAATTTTTACTTTTAGAAATATGATATTCAAGTATGTTTTTCTTGATGAAGTGCCGGAATTTGTCATGTCATCAAGTTACTTTTACTAAATCATTACTATTTAACCACTTTCTATCATTAATATTAGAATTTATATATTGATATTTAATTAATAAAAT
The DNA here is from genome assembly GCA_032619315.1 of Piper longum. NCBI lineage: Eukaryota > Viridiplantae > Streptophyta > Magnoliopsida > Piperales > Piperaceae > Piper > Piper longum. The sequence goes on along the minus strand of JAVDBV010083174.1, from coordinate 11,573 downwards.
AATAAGTTAAAGAAACTAATATTAAAACATTTTTTTCTGATGATATATACGAGTTTATCACATCAAGTTAAAACATAGTCTAACTTTTGTTGTGTTATCAATATTTAATAACTTATTAATAGTGTTAGAAGTGAGGAGATGTAAGTGATTATTTTTTTTAAATGGGTAGGTATAAAAGATTATTTTCTATAAGCATGAGGTGTAAGTGATACTTTGTACTAAAAGTGGGGGTATAAGTGATTTTTACCGATATTTTTGTGGTCTAGTTTACATGTTTTATATGTATGAATTAGTCTTTTAAGTCATTATCACAAGGTCTTTAATTATACGTAGTGGTGTTTTTGTTTAATTAATTGATACACCAGATTCAATAAATAAAGTAATAAACTGATCACATATATTCAGAGAGAGGCGTATTAAAATTGATGGAGACCAACTCCGAGTATATTAATTAATGTAGGTCTTGATGTTGCTTAAGACCTGATCCATATCCAATACTTCATTTCCTGCTTTCAACGAAGTTCAAAACACTCAAGTGGTGTTTCCTTCCTTTCTAACTTCAAAGTCAATAACAACTACATATATTATAATATTGTATTAGGACTGCTTCTAATCTAATATGAATATGTGGTTTCAACTTTCATGCCATGAAAGCTAGACAGCACCAAAATGGCGATTGAGATGATTACCGAGAAGAACTGGGCCGAGGATTTGAGGAAGGAGCTTCAACCATTGTCCCTTACCAACGAAGAAGAGGAGATATGGGCACGGCAATCAATCTTCAAGGTTCCTAGCCGCTTCAAGAGCGGCAACATCAAAGCATATGAGCCGCAGCTGATCTCCATCGGCCCCTACCACAATGGCAAGCCAAACTTGAAGCCAATGGAGCATCACAAGAAAAGGGCTCTTGCAAAACTCCTCAACAGATCCAAGATACCGATCGAAGAGTACGTTGCAGCTCTTGAGGACGTTGTGCAGGAGTTGATGAACTCCTACGGAGACTTGGATGATGAATGGAGGGATCCGGATCGGTTCTTGAAGATGATGGTTGTTGATGCCGGCTTCATGGTGGAGCTCCTCGTGATGTTCATGTCTATTGCCCTTGGGTATTATTCTCCCATGGATCCCGTTTTTAGCGTACATGGGATTCTCAACTCGTTTAGTTACCTCGTTCCCGATCTTCTGATGCTGGAAAACCAGATACCAATGCTAGCTATTGCAAGAATGTTTGCTCTGGAAAGTAGGCTGTCCTCTCCACAAGAGGTTCAAAATATACAAAATTGCTGGCTAGTCATGTGTATAATATATGTGTGTGTCATGTGCTTATCACTTACATAAATTTTCTAGGTAGAAAATTACATATGAAGCTTCTTATAAGTTACCTTTATCTTGGAAATCATCGCAAATTAATCAAACGTTATTTAACAGCTTATTCGCCATGTATAAATGATTGACACTAATATGTCAGATGATGATGACTTGCAGGCCGAGCTATTAGCAAACTCACTGGCAGCAAACCTTTTAGTGGGTCAAGTGCCTAACGCAAACATGAGCGAGCTGGGAGCTGCCGCGGGCCTCAACATGCTGGACTTGTTTAGAAAACAGATTATACCAGACCCGTATGCCCACATTCCGTTCACGCCTCAGCTCAATGTGAACAAGAGGCAAACGGTTCGGTCAGCCACTGAACTACAAGATGCCGGTGCAGTCTTTCGGCGGAGCGGGACCGCAAGCCTCAATGACATCACATTCCAAAATGGCATCCTCAAGATGCCCGTGTTCGGCATCGAGAACACCGGCGAGGTGGTCTTCTGCAACGCTATGGCGTTGGAGCGCCTACGTCCGGGCACTGGCCATGATGTCCGAACTTATATGTTCTTCATGTTCGGGCTCATCAATTCAGTGGAGGACGTCAAACTGCTCAAGTCCGAAGGTCTGATCGAAAGTCGACTAGGAAGTGATGAACAAGTGGCCGAGCTCATCAAGAGGCTAGCCAAGGATGTGTTCTTTGATCCATGCAGTCGATTGTGCATTGTGAGGGACTCATTGAATGAGTATTATGAAATTAGCATGATGAAATGGAGTAGAAGGATGAGGGATTGGCGTAGAAACCTCATGAGGACATACTTCAGTAGCCCTTGGTCCTTCATCTCCCTGGTGGCTGCGGCTTTGCTTTTATGCCTTACCCTAATCCAGACTTATTATACTGCAAAGTCGTATACTACAAACATAAATTGACAAATGCATGCAAGAACTTTGTATTGAAGATTATATAATATATCTTAATATAAGTAGATTCATAGTATTTAATACCAGCATGCTATCTTAATCAATGAAAAATTAACGCTAGAGTTGAATCATTAGTTTTCCGGTAATGTTGCTCCAACCACATTTATTGCGTCATGGCCCTTAAACATTGTTCAGAATAATTAGAAGGCCAACATGTACATTAATGTAAAATTGTAGTTTAAGGTAGGGTTTTACCCGCTTGTTGTCTTACCTGGTTCAGGCAAGTCTTGTAACATCCCAAAAATCTTAGTTAAACATAATTTAACTACTATTAACCTGACTATCGTACTTTTATTCTATCTTTTATTCTATTTTAAATGAGTTGAAATCAAACAATTTTAATTAGCCTACATACCTATGTCGGGATCAAGCTTGATGTAGTTCTATTGGCCGACGAGTGAGTTCACCGTACCCCATATTTAACTACTACTAAACGGAAACAATTTCAAAAGAATAATCATAACCACTCAATAATCAACCGCAACACATACATAATCAATCAACCCAACAAAAATCATTCAGACAACATACATACTGATGTGAAAATTATAACGCAAGTGCACATGTCGAATCAAGTAATAAAAGTGATAAGAAAGTATCGTCCCACAAGGAATTAGTAGTAGAAATTCTCAATTACCAAAACTAATTTAATTACTTATACTTAAACGAAAACAAGTTTTAATAATGATTTAATTATGAATTACAACTAAATTAATCTAAAATTACAATAGTTAAATGATGAATTGATTTGAAGACGACAAACTTAGGATTTTGAATTTCACTTAGTGCTACATTTGATTAAAGTTATAATTTTTACCAATGAATTGTAGATTAGAACCATTAACCACGGGAATTAATTATTTATGACATCTCTTAGATTCACCATAAACTTATCATTCACACCCAATTTCTATATCTCTGTGAAATTGTGTATGCAAAATAATTCATTAAGTACTACCCTTAAGAGTTACTCAAGACATATGAGTATATCTCCATCTCATATGTAAATCACCCAAAATAAATGAAAAAGGTTATTTTATTCAATGACAAATCTAATCTTTCTATTTCTAGACAAGATTAAATCTCTAAATCAATCAATAGGTGGTCAATCTAATGATAGCATTAACAAATAGAATAAAATAGTTGATCCAAAAATACAATCACATAAATAAAAATTAATAACCTTTATTAATCCATGAAATAAGTTTCATTGAAAATCTTAGAAAAGAATTTACTCCATAAAATATTCAAATAAACTCAAGAAATTCATATGTGATAAGAAAGACATTATTAATTACAAAGAAAAATAAATCAGAATAAAGAAAAACTCTTTTGGAGAAAGCTAATTTGTCTTCTGATCCAATTCCTTCGTCGTTGCTCTCCCTGTCTTTCGAGTCGTCGCTTTCTGCCGTCTCTTTTTGTTGTTCTCCTCTATAAAACCCTATTTCAGTTTATAAATGATTCAGTCAAATATTTCAAATGGGCCCCACCATGCAACAATACCCGGATCGCTACAGTACCCGGGTTGTTGTTACTGTAGCGACCGAGTTGAACAATGTCGTCCATCAAGAATTCATTTTTTCGCCCGATTTCTCTTCAAATTTATTCCGGATCGTTTTCTAACTATTGTACCTTAATAAAACAACATTAATTAGCACTCTTTACACCAAAATCACAATGATTTCTCACATTAATAATAATAAATAATAGACTCTTAAACTAATAAAACTAAAGTAAAAATAATTCGAAGCATGATAAAATTCAACATGAAATGCAAAGAATAATAACTCTTTTACAGAGTTATCACATACATTGACACAAACATAGTCAATCAATACATACATACATGGACATACATACATACATACATACATGCACCGAAATCACCGGAATCTGGTCGACGGTAACATGCCTCAACATATCACTCTCATTTACTTTCTCATTCACTTTTTCATTCATTATCTTCCATACCCACTTACGAACATGGTTGTCGGATTTCCGGCTTACGACTGGCACATATGGTTGTCGGGGGACTTCTCATTCACATTCATTATCTTCCATACCCACTTACGAACATGGTTGTCGGATTTCCGGCTTACGACTGGCACATATGATTGTCGGGGTATTGGCACATATGGTTGTCGGGGGACTTCTCATTCACTTTTTCATTCATTATTTTTCATACCCACTTACGAACATGGTTGTCGGATTTCCGGCTTACGACTGGCACATATGGTTGTCGGGGGACTGGCACATATGGTTGTCGGGTTTCCGGTTTACAACTGGCACATGTCACTTGTGTAGCATGGTTGTTGGCGGCTTCGACTGGCACATGCCCGCTCGTGGAGTACGGTTATTGAAAATCACAAACACACGAGTACAATTAGAGATCACACATAACACATTAAAAAATAATGCTCATATCAAACAAAAAGGCACACATACTCATATACCGAAAACACACATCACACACCCAAGCTTCTTTTTTTTCTCTGTTGAGAAAGATATGCTTATATATACATAAAAACGAGCATGAAAGGTCATAAGTCATCAATACACATTCGAAACATGAAAAGCCATAAATCATAATTACCTACTCGAAACATGAGAAGTCATAAATCATAAATACATACATACTCCACATTCGAAACATGAAAAGTCAATCCATAAAACATATAATTAAGAATCTATAAATATTATTAAATTACCTTAATTTAATAATATTTAAGATTTATTTCAAGACAAAATACCTGAGTTATTTTTGGGATGTTACAAGTCTCGAGTTACTTCGAGTTAGTTTGGCTTTCAGACCATAAGTATGAGTCCTAAATACGTTATAGAGGTTGTGTATGCCCGATATTTAAATGATAGCTTTAATTATGCTGCACCAAAATATGAGCTATTACTGTATATTCGATGTACAAGTTCTTACTTGTTTTTGCTCAAAGTTTTAGGGTTAAATCTAGGTCATTGCTCGTTTAATATCCTTCTTGGCCTTTTCCAGTATCCCTTTTGCATACACTTTAAGGATTTTAAATAACCAAATTGCCCATGTGAGACCAGATTAATTTGATTATCAGATCTTCACCCAATTGAGTATAAGGTTTTGAGGTCCATTTAGGTTCATCACCTTAATTTCAGTCTCTAAAGTATCACTTAGGCTTTGAGTCAATCTCGACTTTTGTTTGATGTCAATCTGAGCTTTCTGACTATATGTATACTGCATATATCTTAGGTGTAATTCACTAGGCCCACAAGACAATCAGATTGTGCTATGTAACAAGATCTGGTTCGGCCATATCAGCCCTAACCTTTTCCCCCATTTTTAAAGAGTTTTTTCCACATCTTTGGAGGATTTTCACTCTTAGCGTAGCTGCCACTTGGGCCACTGCCGACGAGTCTCTGGCCACTGAAGCGGTACCACCATGACCACCTCACGGTTAGCTATCAACATAACCCTCCACCAGCTCTGGGACGAAAACATTTTGTTCTTCAGGTCTCCACACGACTATTGCCTTTTGGGTCGTTTACCGGTGCCGGCAAGCCTCCTCCAGTGAGGCCGATTACTTAGACACTTCCCCACTCGATGGCCAGACTCCATCGATCGCCACCACCATCATCCTCCCAGTCATTCGGGTAGTCAATTTCGACCGGTGGCGATCCTAACCTTGCCTCCATTACCATTTTTTGGTGACGAACAGTGTTGGCTGCGTCAGGCCTAATTGCACATTTCGTGCGAGCTTTTGTGTCCACTTGCCCCAGTCACTTGTTTGCTACCCGTGCTCGCATTTTTTGCCCATATCCATGACCGTGTCTGTGTTCATGTCCATTGAGTTTGGCTAACCCAGCAATTGACTCGACCCGACTAGGTCCAATTTGGTCCAGTTGACTCAGTTGCCTATTTTCGTTTGTTTCACTTGTTTTCGTCAATTTTTCAACTGTTTTTTGTAATTCGTGGTACATTACATTAGTTTAGATATATATTTACATTATTTAATATATTATAATGCTATAAGTATTTTTTATTTATTATTTAGTCATTATTTTTTATTTCTTGTTATTTATATATTTGTCGATTATGATGCATGCTCATAAGATTATTTATTATTGTTGATGACATACTTACTTATTAATATTAATCTTATTCATGTTTGTAAAAGTTTAATAATTTAATTGCTCACATACATATTTTTTACTCATGTTTAGATATGTTCATATATTTAATTATTATATTTTTATTATTCATGATTAATTTTTATTAACTATTTATTAATTTAATTATTTAATGAATTATCTATTTATATATTTATTTATTTATTTAACAACTCCTGTATGTATTAATATTTACTCGCATTTAGTTGCAAAATCATGTATTATTATTATTATTATTATTATTTCTTGATTGATGTATTATTTATTTATTTATAAATTTTTAGATAAGTGAGTTTATATAATTAATTATTAATTAAATATTTATTTAATTATTATTTGTTATTTATTTACCTATTTATTTTCATGCTTGTTCAGCTGTCACTTATTATTGTTGTGATGTTTACTTGTGTTTCTATTGTTTTTGTTTATTATTCTTTTATTTATTTGACTTATTTTATTTATTATTTGTTTATTTCTTGGTATGTCTCGATTTGTGTGCAATGCATTTGTTTATTTATTTATTTTTCAATGTCCTTTGTTTGACCTAATGGTATTGTTAATGTGAACACACACCACAACCACACATTATATAGAGTTGATGGTCTTTTACTTAGCGGTGAGTTAGATGAAGGTTTCAGAGTCTGTGCTCATCGTAGATGTGCCGTTATGCTTGGAGTTTGGACCTTAGGTCTGTTAGGTCTCTTCTCAGCTTTATACCTCTAATTTATCAAGGACTTAATTTTCACATCGTAGGAAGTATTAAGTGGCTATTTCATCAGACCCCACTTAATATGGGTCATCTAAACATATTTTACTTCTTTGATTAATCATCGAAGATGAAATCCCTCGTGCTGTTTGAAACTTAGTTCCACCTCACGTTACTTTCGGGCTTACTTATATGATTTCCCTTCTCATCCCTATATATAGTTTTTATCGAATTTCAGTGAGCTGAGAGTTGGTGGACTTGACCTTCGGTATACTATGAGCGAGGTTCTTGACTAGTGAGAAAGATGTTCCATTTTTGAGGGGCCCTATCATTTTTATGTTTTGAGCTTCTTCACACTCGGATAGGCATGAAGTAGACGACTACTGTTATGTACAAGATATGTCTGGACTTGTGGTATCAAAAGGTATTGAAGGTGACCGTCTAAAAGTATTCAACGTTTGTGCTTTGGGCCAGGAATTATATAGAAATCTAGAAAGTGAGACCAACTATTCTTGAGAGAGGCATTTATTAAGAGTGGTACATCATCAGTTCAGTTCAAGATGCTATCTAATTTATAATGACGACTCTTTAAATAGATGTCTTTCGAGTGTTGCCATGGAGTTATACATTGGTTTTCATTCATCATGGAAGGCATCGTGAATTTTTTTTTCGTACTTTTGCCTGTGTTTGATGTGTGCCTTAGTGTATTTTATTTGATGTATCATGACGTATGCTCTAGCTAGCTTTTGTAGGAATTGATCAAACATGTTATCACGTCTCTCAATGAGAAATTCGAATTTTAGTTTTAGTAGTTATTTTAATATATTTATTCCTATATTTTATTCATTAATATTTTTATATTTGATGTGTGTTGAGTGTTCTCTTGTCATGTTATTACACGTAGCTTCTTATTAAGTTGTTACACACATCTGTTCATTTTTTCATGTTGAGTGTCAACTATGTATTTAGTGGTGTCTTCTTTTCTCGAGACTCCTAAAGCGTTATTTGAGTCCGTTTCTCGAGTCTTGTAGATTAATCGATTCAACTATGAATCGACTCGATCGTAACAGTTTTTATCTGATTCTTAAGTGAAGTGGATTCTGGGTATTACAATTAATCAGGGCATGGAAGAGATGGTGCAATTGGATTAACTCCCGTAATATAATATTTGTCATTTAAGTGAACTTCCTTATAATAGTTAAACTCAAAACCAAGGTTCTCGCAAATAAAAAAATTAGAAGTTATACTAACTGTTCATGTATTTATTTCTATCCTTCTGAACATGGGAAAAAAAAGGTGTTCGATGCAGACAAGAGTCTGAAGATCCTATAATGTGAATTTGATTATATTCTTGAGCAACATACTATCTATAATCATGACAGGAAATTTCACTTTTCAAGAATCGGATAAAGAAGTTGCTTATATAGGCAAAGCTTTAATAAATTCAAGCAAACATTGAACCGATTTGAGTCTATTATAAAATCTTCTTGGTACAAAGCTTCCTTAGATAACAATTTAAAATTGACAAAAACTAATTTAATCCTAGCTGCATCATGGTGTATATATTTGAAATTGACTTTATTTTTATAGAGATAAATGATCATTTAATAATGAGATAGATTATAATAAAATAATATTACAAAGATAAACTCCACTTAATTTGATTTTAAAAATAAATCCTAATTAAATGAAAAGATAAATTATACTAATTTATTTATTTGTTAAATTTTAATCACTCAAATCTCTTATATATTTTCATTTGGCCGTGATTTTTAATTATTTTTTATTAATAAATAAAAGTAGTTGTGACGAGAAATATTTTAATAGTCTTTAACATGGGTGAACGCTATTGCCACTAATTTTCGGCTACACACCTTATTTTTGCCTCCAATATTCAACCCGAGAAAGATTAAAAAAAGCTTGAATTTTGGCGTTAATAGGACGTTGGGAGTTTGGCGTGGCTAAAAACTTTCCTAGTTCGCGGTTCTTCGTCTTTCGAAGTGCGGCGTTTGGGAATGGGTGCTTCGATCGTACCAGGTGTGGAGATGGAGGAGTGGAGGCTGTCCATGAAGTTACTACCATAGCCTCGCCTCAATCCCATGGCCTCCCGCCTTTTCCACCATCGGTCAAAATTCATTGTCCCCCCGCTTTTTGAGTTGTGGGGAGAAGTATGGCGGCAACGTCTGAGGACTACCCATTGTAACATGCAGGAAAGGAGTCGGATGATCACTAGCTCTTGGCTATTGGTGCCTATGTCAACTTCCTTCTCATGTCCAAGCGTCATGGAGTGGACGAGTTCAAACTTCAACCATAGTTGTCCACGGCTGGTTGTAGTTTACTTGTGGCGTGCGCTAGCAGATAATAACTTTTGATCATACTTTTATATATATATATATATATATATAATATATATATGTTTTGGCTGTCTACTGACTATTATCTGTTTGTTAAAATTTAGTTTCTAGCTCCAGGAGCTTATCTTGCTTGCTTATTTGCCTTTATGGTGATGTCATTTTCGGCTGGTGGGAGTTTATTATGCGTTTATTTGTTGTCTGTTGTTTGCGGGTGATTTTTCTTTTATGCGTGCATTTATATCAAATTTGTGAATCCTGGCATCATCTTAGCTTGAGCTAATAATAGTCAACTCCATACTTGATGTGCCTCAAATTGCAACTATCTATTCTATTGTACTAGATTTGTCATGCAATAGCTGTTTGGAGGGGGGAAAACCTGCATTTTGAGTTTTTGCTCTGGTTCTTCAAAGGTTGAAAGTGAACTTAATGTCAAATAATACCTTATCTTTCTCTAACAATTTCGTTGTTAATGTGACGGGTAGTTGGTATCATTTAGCCTACACACGATGAAACAGAAAACAAGTAGCTATTGTGATGTGCATTTCAAATTCAGTAGCGTCCAGTTGAAATTTGTATTCATTTGACTCTCTGTAATTCACGAGGTGGCTGATGAATCAGATCGAGGAAACAACTGACTTAAAGGAGGTAGATTTTTGGTTCTGTGGGTCTGATGGATTGTGATGATTTGAGGATGAGTTTATAAGCGGTTCATGTCTTTTTCATCATGTAGTTCTCTTTATTTCTGGACAATGCTAATCAGGGGTAGTCTTGATTTAATGTTTTCTTTGATTGAGAGGATCCATTTCCCTACTTAAAGTTAGGAGCCTCGCTCAAAATAATTCACAAGAACCATCATCATTTCAAGTAATTATCAGAAGGTTTCTGGTATTTATCAAGGTGTTTTTCTCTTCTAATCCATCAGTGACTTTTTGAACTATCTGCTATGTACTGCTGGAGTTCGCCGCCCATGTTCCAAGGGCTAGTCACAGTTGTGTGTCTAATTCTTCTTCATATTCGTATTAGCTCAGCAGACACAAATCCTGGAGATGGTAAACAACTTTCCTTATCATTTTTTTTCCCGAGTTTTTTCCATTCACTCTTCCAGGGAAGAACTAGTCCATTTAAAATGAAGCAGCTTTTTTTTCTCCTGAGGGGCATAAACAAATTAGTTTTTAGATTATAAATAATGTCTTTCATTCTTAGTATTTGATTATGGTAAATACTACTGATGAATATGCCATGCAGAGACTGCTCTAATTGCCCTCAAGGATTATTGGCAGAATTATCCCCCAAATTGGGAAGGTACAGACCCTTGTGGTAGTCGTTGGGAGGGGGTCATCTGTGACAAGGATCGTGTAATCTCCATGTGAGCCTTTTGTTCAGAGAAGTAAAATTATAATTTCATGTTTGGCAATTTAACCTCAATTCACTTTGTGTCTTTCACTATCCAGAAGTTTGTCCAGTATTGGTCTAGTGGGTAGCTTAACAGGTGACATTCGTGGCCTCTCTGAACTGCAGGCATTGTAAGCTTTCCTGCTCGGACATCTCTATTGCTGTCTTCTTCTAATTTAAACTTAATTTGTATTTTTAAAAAAAGCTCTTCGTATTTTCAAACTGTTGGCAGGGATCTATCTTATAACCCTGCTTTGAAAGGACCCCTTCCAAGTTCCATTGGGAGTTTGAGCAAGCTGAATAATTTGTAAGAAAATTTATAAGTGTTAATCTGATGATGCATATAATGAGATTTTTTACATATTATGGACTTCATAAAACTAAGTACCTTTTTTATTTACCACCAGGATCCTACTTGGTTGCAGCTTTTCCGGTAAAATCCCGGATGAGATAGGATTCCTACAAAGCCTTCGATTCCTGTGAGTTGTAATCCCAAAATGATCTAGACATTTTAGGTTGCATTTTTAAATTTCAAACTTTGGGTTTGGTGAATTTTTATGTTTGGAGTAAAGAGATAATTCCTAGTCTTGGTTTCTTCTAATTCGTGGTAACTAGCGCACATCTGCGCATTGTGCAGGCTTATATATATATATATATATATATATAAGCCTGCACAATGC
>JAVDBV010083172.1:0-10310 GCA_032619315.1 Piper longum | reverse complement strand
GCGGCTAGTTCGGATCGAGACCGTCCGAACTCGAAACTGACTCGAGTCCTGAAATTGACTCTATCGGAGGGAATCGAGGTAAGAAGGCTAAATGGGCCTCGAACACTGAACTCAATTAAATTGGGCCCATATGGGCATAAATCGAGTGATCTAAAATTCTTATGATGTATGCAAATGATTTACCTATAAAATCCCAAACGGATACTAAACGCCGCAACGGCCTAAAATCCTGTCTAATACATACAAACAAATCTGTATACCTTAGTATACACTGATAACTCGTAATCTTATAATTTGCATGTCGGGCATACTCAGCCTCCATAACATGTTCATACGGCCATGTAGGCCCATACTCATAATCTGAAACTAGTTTGGCTCGATCTCGCTCAAACCAACTCAATACTGACCCGAATAGGGAAAACTTAAATAGGGTAAAACCCTAACCCAAAAATGGGGTTTTACACTTTACTTGTCTTGCCTATTTGTATTTGTGTTTACTTATTACACCTTTGTGGTTAAATTTTTTCCGCTTTACTTATCTATTTTCGTGATCTTTATCAGAACCTAAGTTTGTGAGGATCTAATTATTTATGATAAGTGGTTGTTGTTAGGTTTCACTCACATTAGGTCACCTTCAATTTTCCCTAGATCTCCACACCAAGTGCTCCTTCTTGCAAGAAGTCACCAAAAGCTTGATCCAAACTCACTAAATCTTCAAGGAAGAGGGAAACAAACTTATTTCTCCACAAAAAGCCAAGGAAAAGAGGAAGGGAAAGAGAATGTCGTCCTGAAAAAGGAGGAAAGACGAGGAGTTGACGTTACTAATTTTTGGGAGAGGGGAAATCCTCAAATAAGATGCTTGTATACCCTCTTACCCATCTTGGGTCCAATTACCCACTTCCTTACCCTTGTAGGAAAAAATATAAAAGAACATCTACCCATTTACTTAAATGTCTCACCTTCTACAAAACAAACACTCCTAACGATTATACTTGATCTAGAATACCTCATCTAAGATGAATATAGATCGTGCCCTTGAAAATTGACCCTTAGGTGTAATTTAGGTGGAAGACTGACCTGAACATGTTTTGCTTCACTTAGATTAATTTACAGGTTAATATTAAGTGTTTAGCCTCATATCATTACTGATTTTAACATGAGAGACATCTTATTGGTGATATGGAATTGGTTCATATGTAACCGTGTTCAACTTGTTCACAACAACTTTTTCTTGTCGATTATTTGTTAACTTATTTTTTTTTATCAAATCTGATCAAACTTTTGTGGATGGATTCTTTTGCATCTTATTTCCATCATGTTATATGGCTTGTTGAATTTAATCATGTATGATTTGTGTGCAAATTCAAGTATTTATTCAAGTTTCATGGAAGAATTATATAGAATTTCTATGAAGAACCAATAACTTAATCCATGGATGAACTACAATAAATTAGGATCTATGTTTTTACTAACCTTTACATTTGTTGTTTTCCCTAGATCTTAACACCTAGTGCTCCTTCTTGGGAGAAATAAGCAAAAGCTTGATCCAAACTCACCAAATCTTCATAAAAAGAGGGGAATGAAATTGATTTCTCTGCAAAAGGAGGGGAAGGGAAAGAGGGTGTCGACCAACAAAAGGAGGATGTGTTGATATTACTAATGTTCGGAAGAGGGGAAACCCTCACATAAGATGCTTATATGCCTTTTTACCCATCTTAGGTCTAGTTACCCACTTCTAACCAATGTAGGAAAAAATATTAAGGAGCTACTACCAATTTACTTAAACCATTGACAGTTTAAAAAACACTCCTAATGATTATACTTGATCTAGAACATCTCATCTAAGACAAACATATACCATGTCCTTGACCCTTGGGCGCAATTTATATACAAGGCTAACCTGAACATGTTTGGCTTCACTTAAAGTAACATTGTAGACATCTTATTGGTGATATGGATTTGATTCAGATGTGACGGTGTCCGATTACTTATTAAAATGTTTTTTTAACAAATCCGAACAAACTTTTACAGACGTGTTCTTTAACATCTTATTTCCATCATGAAAATATCTCTTGTGTATCATATAACTTTATCATTTTCAATATGCCATGAGTTTGATCAAGACCAATTATTAAAATGAAAGTTCTTGTCCATATACCACCTTATTTTATATTTTTTGCTTTCACCATCAACTTGTAAAAACCATAACTATCACTATAGAAAGCCAATTAATGTAATACTTGATTTGTTAGATACCTTAAATAATTTAGTTTGATCCTTCTAAATTTCATAATATTTGGAGTCACAGTTTTGTATTTATGAATTTATAAATCTGTTCAAACTTGCTTTGTGTATTATAATTATTCCACCTTCTTTGTGTACTATGATACTCAATTCTTAAATTATGTTACAAAAACGTTATGTATGCCCATTTAAAATATTATGCAGGTAAACGACTTTAATAAACATTTGCATGTTTAGAATTTAGGTCATTTTATAACTGGTAAAATATATTAATAAATCGCACAATCATCACCGATTACAAGAAAACAATAGAATATCTGTAGAATTCAAAAATTGGTGTCAAGTCCAGTCAATCGAGCATTGGTCGGAACCAAATCAATTTGAAATATCTCGAGTCAATGAGGTGAAACCCTCCGGGAAAGTTGGGTTTGATACGGGTGATTGCTTGACATGACCTCTGCTATTACCATTTAGTTTCATTTCACAAGGGACCTCTTTTATTACCATTTAACTTTATTTCGTAAGGGGCAGTACGATCACATAACTCTAGTTTTCAGCTTAAGAAGATGATTATAATAAATATACACATAAAATAAATTTATATATTACTAAACCATAAGTATATAATTTCTCCTTTGTTTAAAAAATTGCTCCTCTTTTAAAAGGCAAATTAGCAAACCTATAACTAGGTTTATTTCCCATGCAACTTGTACTTACATTTGCTCCATACCCGCCCCAACAAGACTAATCTATTCATCTAAGAAAAAAAACGAAAATGCTCTTTTTCTCCTTTTTTTTTCTTCAAAAAAAAAAAAGGAAAGAATTACAATCATGTTCCTACGTTGACCTTTCCCCACGGCTCTTTTTCCCATTGTTTGAGGATCTCCTCGTAACCTTCCGCGGATCCAGCTGCAAACTCCGTCAACGAGCTAACGGCGACCGACATGCCTGCGAACAACACCTTAACGGCGACTTCTGCCGTCTTCTCCTCGTCCCTTGCCTTCTCCCCCAACTCCATCGCTAACATTTCTCTGCCGTCGCCACCGCCGCTCATCCGCCTCGCCGCCCGGGTAGCCTCCGCCTCCTCCTCCCTCATCTGTCCATAAATGGACCCAATGCCCGCCGCAAAGAAATCAATCCCTTCAGTCACGATGTCCTCCCCGAGGCGGTTGAGGAGTCGTGACCAAAGAACGCAGAGGGAGAAGCTGGGCGGCGCTGGGCCGGAGCGCCGCGGTGAGAAGGGGAGCTTCTCGGCATCGTAGGAGCGGGAGTAGCGGAGAGCCCAACCCGTGAGGGCACCGATGTAGGATCGCTGAGCGGCGATCCAGGACTTGAAGCATGCTCGCCAGTTCCGAAGCTCAGTTTCGAGGGCGGAGGCGGAGTGCGTAGCCGGCCGGTAGGTCTCTGGTGGGGCTAGTTTCTTCGAACACTTGGTGGGTGGGGAGGCCAGAAGGAGCTTGGCTTCGTCGACTGCGTGCTTCTGATACCTATGGCTCTTCGCCATTGTGCGCCACATCCTTGCTAACCTGTGCAACATACAAAGAATCAGGCATACACAAGGTGAGCGGCGTAATTCAATTGTTTGCATTTTGTATGGAATACCCTTGTATCAATTCCAAAAGTTGGGGGTGGAGCTCCTCGTCCCGCAGCGTTTCGATCCGCTTTGAGATGGCTTCGACCGAGTGTATTGAGACCTTGATCTGGGTGTGGAGGTCTCTTATTGCTGCCCTTGTTTTGTGCACGACAGATGGGTCTTCCCCCTTCACGTCTTGGGTTCGAAGTTGCTTGCACTTTTTCTCGTATGCAATTCGTATCTTCTCTCCAGACTGCCAATTTTTCATATGCGTAAAAACATCAATTTGTTAGTACTGACAATAATGTGATTGATTTGTAATTCTGAATTCAAAAATGAAAAACAATTAAATATGGCGATTTATATGCACTGCGCGAACGAAAATTAATTAAAATCTCTGTTTTGTACTTGTAGTTTATTGCTGCCATTTGACTCCACTTTATCGAGCTTCTTCAAACATGTAAATAATCAACATGTATATAGTTACTATGGAGTATTAATTTGGTTGAAAGTTTTCTGTGGCTTGACATGCAAACGATCACCCTCCACTAACTCTCTTAGAGCTTCTTCTCCCATGCAAACAATCTAAGTAATATGTACTAGAGGAATGAAAATTTGATTCAATATCGTCTATAGTAATTATTTGAGTGATTTGATATTGTAGCAATAATAATACCTTCACTTCCTGGTAGAGCTTCTTCTCCCATGCATACAAGCGGTCCAGGGTTGTTTGATGGCTTCCTAAAAAACTGCAAGAATCTTCTGAGAGGTCGCTGCTACTTTCATAGCCGCCATCTCTCGAACCAGAAGAAGCAGTGAACAACCTAGATGATGTTGATCGGGATGATGGCGATCGAAACAAAGCCAGTGGATTCAACAGTTTAACGGCTGCATCAAATTTACATCATTTCGCAATCATGGTTTAATTTACTAAGATGACATAAGAAACTATTCGTATTTGGAAGACCTTGACGTACCTGTGAGTTCATTTGAAGTAGAGTGGGGTGTACTACTGCCAGCTTCCAACAAAGATGACACTTCATTTGCAACATTGCAGATTTCTTTGAACTGGTTTTCCAGATCTTTTATTACCTCTGACAAACTCGTTGCCCTCCTGTTGACATAAACTGTAAAACCTGGCGTTTCTTCTCCTACCATAGTCGCTTCCACTGCTTTCTCATCTTCTTTGCTCACTTTCAATTCCGTTTTATCAGCTGCTTCTGCTACTTTGATATCCTCTGCAGTTTGAGGTTCAAGTTCTTTTGCTTCGTGGACAGTACTACTTGTTCCACCTGTAGTTGCTTCATCTCCCTCATTTGTTGAAGAACTATCAAATACAATATCTTGCCTTTCATCACAGCTGCCTGGTCTATTGCCTTCTTCATCGTTCTCATCTTCCAAGTCCGGGATTCCTTCCTCTTCTCTGACTTGCCTAAGCCCTCTCATCTCTTCTTGTTCTATGGCGATGTGATCAAAACTGTCTCGAGTGGGATACCCATATGAATCTAGAGACGAGAAAGGGTTCCAGAAGAAGTCCCACTGAGAACTTTGAGGGGAGGGAGGAGGAAAGGACGGCCTGTTGTTGTATGGTGAAGGGTAGAAGGAAGTACTTGGGTGAGAAGGATCCATTGCAAAAAACCCATCAATTCCATACTGATATATTGGGGAGTAAGCTTCAATTCTTACAGTTTCGGGTGACTGGGGCCTCTCTTCAATAGAAACTACAGGAGTTCCACCACTCCTAAGATAGTTTACTATGCGTCTGGATTTTGTTTGTGATTGAAGAGGGGATGGTGAGAATGATTTGATGGGGATGGCAACAATCTCTGGGCTTTTCTTTTTGGTGGGAGTGAAAATGGGAGTCTCGGAGTCCAAGACAAAATCATGGCCATCATCACCTTCAACATAATTGCGAAGAGCTGCAGAAACTCGTTTCAAAGATTGTATATAGGCAAAGTGCCCGATAGCAAACTGTGACCGATACTCCATGGCTTGCTTAACGTACATTTTTCTGTCTTTACACAGCTGGATGGCCTCTTCATCGTCCAGCTTAGAATTCGAACATCCCATGTTTTTACTCGTTTGCTAAATCCGAACCCTCGAAGAAGTGACAACCAAATAGTAGCCAATATTAGAAGCAAGTAATTGGACATTTTCCATCCCTCCAATCCATTCCAAATGATGTGAACAAGAAAGGAAATACCTTAAGAAGAAAGAAACAATGTTCTATGCTTGTCGATCTCCAACCTTCCTGTGGGAACCATGAATCCAGAATCAAGCTGAAAAAAAAAACGATAAAATAGTTTAATGAAGTCATTTCAAGACATCCTATCGAAAAGAATTATTCAAATGATTATCATTCCAAGTTAGAGAACTAAAATTTTGTAGAATTTTTATAGAAAATATTTTTTACAACAAGAAATCCTAGATTAGACAACCATCCTCGCCCATAAAATTGAAACCACAATCATTATATTATAATTTTGTAAACTTTTGACCGAGTTAAGAAAATTTTCATTTTTCAATTAAATGCACGCCGATGTCTTAGTTGAATTTGATACAGTGTAAATCTTGTTCAAAACACAAAAACCGATGAAGGGTTCTACGCCGGAGGAAAAGAAGATAAAGTTGGCTTGATGCCAAAAGAAAGATAAAGTGGTGAGCTCCACCTGGTAAAAGCCATCAAAGTGCAGATGGTTATAGACCCAAGAGCGTAATTGATGGTAAATGAGACCATAAAGTTGGAGTGCACAACTCAAAAGGAACGAATACAAAATGAATTAAAAGACATAGCAGAAGTAAAAACAATTATTTTACATTTCGAGAAAAATAGTCATGTGTAATTAGTCAATAAAATCGTTTTCATTTAAAAACAAACTGGGAGGCATCAAAACTAATCCCCAGAAGACGTGACTATAAAGAAAATAAGAGAAAAATATATTGGTTGGGAAAATAATTCCATCTTACATCAGAGCATATAGGCGTAGTATAATTTTGAAAAAAAAAAAACAGAGAGAAAGAAGCAGTGGACAACTTCAAGAATCCCAAGCTTGAGAATTAAAACAACAAAGACAATGAAAGGATGAGAATGAGGTAATGAGCAGAGCGCCTCAAATTATGAACCAAAAAACATGAGCGCATGTTACTGGTATAAACCCCGAGTGCCCAAAACGTCAAAAAATAAGAAAACCAACAAAAAGAAACCTTAACAATTCTCATTCGAAACAAAATAAAAAAGAATTGGCGAGCAGTTATATTTGTTGAATCAAAAGGCATTGAAGATAGAAACATGGTAAATAGAACCTGGATCGGAGGAGGAGGATGTACAGTTGAGCAGACCGAAATGAGAGACGTTGAGAAAAGAAGAACCAACGGTCGACTCGTGAAGAGGGGAGATGACAAAAAAAAAGCTGTGATTAAAGGAGAGAATTGATGCAAAGGCAAAGCAAACTTGAAATTACTGAATTAGCCTTTCTAGTGGACAAAACAACTACTATACCCTCCTACTTTTGTCCTACTATGTCTTCCTTTTGTACTCTTTTGTTGTTGAACTAGCGGACCCGATTAATGGTGCAGTGTGTTGGGCCCCGTATGTATTTATTTAGTCGTTACTGGGCCCCATTGACAGTGGTCACCACACGAATTCACAATCAAAGATAAATAAATGTGGGCCGTTTGGTGGCATTTCGGTAGATGACGTTAATTTGGGGATTGAATTGTTAGATTAGTTGATTTTGGGGATATTTGTTTCGGACATGGGAGCTTTAAGAGGAATAAGAAAAGTTGAAGAGGTTTCAGAAAAACAAAAGTCGAGCGATTAGTGCCTATAGTTTTTTCGTTTTTCTAGACTAGTAGTTCTCATATGCTCAAGCATTAAAATGAAATTTCTTTAATAAAGATCCGTCTAATACGCTTGGGAAAAAAATGATGTCCAATATACGAGTCTTATATATATTAAATTGCCTCGTTACCTACTATTTATATAAATAAAAATTTAAAATAAATAATCTAAATACTTATAATTTTTCAAATTAAT
Source organism: Piper longum (assembly GCA_032619315.1). Lineage (NCBI taxonomy): Eukaryota > Viridiplantae > Streptophyta > Magnoliopsida > Piperales > Piperaceae > Piper > Piper longum. The sequence continues at coordinate 2,457 of JAVDBV010083172.1, read as the reverse complement.
CTTAAATTTCAACTCTTTTTGTGTACATTATCAATTTGAATAAAATTAAATTAAATTTTTAAATAGCGTATTTTAAAACCTAAAAAATGGTTCAATTGATATTTGAACGAAGAGACATTCACCTCGAGGCCGAGGATATGTTTCAAGCACCGCAAGCATCCCTGTCTAGCATAGCTTACCGGCAAATACATCCACCGAGAAACACAATCGGCATCACAACAATCACCTTTGAGCATAACCAACCTCTTCCAACAGGTTCAACAGCAAAACCAATAGGTGGCTTGTCACATGTCTTCTTTTTCAGGGACACTATCACCCGCATTGTTAGGATCAGCGGTAACAATTCCACTAACAATGTCACCTGTTCCAACTTCTAAGTTAAACACTTCATCCAGTTCAAAGAAGTTGCAAGAAAAAATCACCTGAGGCTCCCAATCTACCCACCGCATCTGCCTCGTCAACAACACTAAAACAACTTTTGTCCAACACTAAAAGCCGACTACAATGCAAGTCACATAGTTATCTCAGCAACCAAATCCTTCTTGGAGTGCTACTTAGCCTTTGCTTCTTCAAGCATTCTCACCATCTACAAACAAAGTCACCCTCATGCCAGAATAAATATTGATGATACTACGGTGGTCCCTCAATTTTTTCCTACCTATAACGAGAGCATTCTAAAGCCAAGCACGCCACAAGCAAATAAGTTACATGGGGTGCTATAAATGTTGAGTTTCCCTCACCCATTCACATTTAAAAATTTAATTGTTAGTTGGTGTTTTGTATACCGATGCGTGATTCATCATTTTTTATAGAAGTTTGAATGAGGTGGCTTTTATAATTTACTCATATTCTTCTATATATAAGAGAATTCTATTTATATTAAACAGAACATTCTTTTGAAAGTTTTTAACACATTTGTCCCATAAAGGCAGAGTTTGAAGAAGTTTTTCATCATCTAAGAAATAGTAAGATGCTTGGTAATAAGAGTGAAGATCATATTGTAACACCCCGCTTCGGTTCACCAGTGAACCGACCCGGATGTGTCACCGGCGACCGAACCGTTCGCTAATCTACTGGATTTGGTTAAGCCGACCCAGATCTACCCTTAGGGTTTTAAGACGGAGATGCAAAGATACAGAGTATGGATGAGATGCTAGGGTTCTAACTCTTGTCTTATATACATGCCATGATATGCAAACAAAAACCAAACGAAAGTAATAATGAGAAATCCAAAGAAAAATATCTATTTCAATAGAAAAACGGACAGAATTTCTCCTAAGAGTGCAATAAGGGCCAACTTGGCCACATAAAGGATATATATATATATATATATATATATATATATATATATATATATATATACATATTCACAAACTATGCAAAACACGACAATCCATCATCGCATACCATCATCATCACTTTCATTTACACCTGAGCTGAGTCTGAGCTCCAAGGCTTCTTGTTCATTCATATTTATCTATTTACTTCATAAGCGGATTGTCAAAACATAATGCGATAAAAATCTTCATTCAAACAACATTAACACACATTACACACGACAGGCAGGTACATGTGTGCGCGATTCTGTGCAACTCCTCCGCATTCCTGACAGCTCTCAATCATCGTGATCCTCACCTACATATAGTAGAAAAACGTCAGCAACGGTTGTCACTGGTCCGGAATAAATTAATACCAAACTTGTATAGGAGAGCTAACCCTCCTGTTAAAAGAAAACCATCACACGAAATCTTTGAGGGTGATATGGAACCTCCATGAATAAGCTTGAGAACCCCTTTTTATATTGGAACCCCCAACACATTAACATGAAAACCCCATTAACAATTCAGCAACAATTCCTAAGAAAAGTCTAGAACTCAGATTTCTTAGAAAGATGATCAAGAATCAGAATTAAGAAAACTTGTTCCTAAATCCCAATTTCGAAACACTCCACAAGAAAGAAGATGAATCCACTTGAATGTTTCTTAAGCATGTATTCTACTCAAGAACACAAAGATAAAAGCAAAGGCTTTTAGGTTTTTTTTTCTTTCTTCTCACTTGCAGGTCGTCCCCAACAAAAGGTTAAGGCATCTATATATAGACTTAACAAAGGAAACCCTAAAAACTAAATAAACTAATGGGCTTATAATAGGCAAATTCGTCCAGCCCATTACTTAACAAAATAAAACCCCAAATACAAAGCTTAAATAACCCTCCCAAGCCTATTTGGGCTAGCCCATAACATATATGGCTCATTACAAACTTAATTAAACCCATTAGTAGTAACTTGGACTTGAATTAAGTTGTATTGAACTTGAGTTGCATTTGCACCAAAGCTTTGATGTCCTTGTAACTCTTCACTAGCTGAATTCACTAAGCCTTGTAAATGATGAATTAAGGTTTGTTGAAGCTTCTTAGATTTAGACCTTGTTATAGGTCCTTGAGGCATGCTAATCGGAC